>JAEAOA010002358.1:5992500-6000000 GCA_016746295.1 Potamilus streckersoni | reverse complement strand
TGATTTAACTGAAGTAGTTAGATATATGATAAAGCGACATAACTCCTGTTGAACAAATCTTATTCACAGAGTAGATTACTTCCCTTTATGTAATACGTCATTTATGTTAATGACCTATGCATTTTTTAACATCTAATCTATGTGCATTACACACTGTATAATAATTGCCGTAAACCTAAAATATTTTAATCTTAATAAAGTGTATCTGTCTGTCTGTTTATATGTCTGTTTGTTTATCTGTCTGTCTGTCTGTCTGTTTAGAAGCCAAACCTATCGTTAAAAGTCCCAGCCGATAAGGTGAACGGTGTTTATACATGTTGACCTATATTAGTCATACAGGTATGTGGGCTGTGATTACATGTGTCTGTAAAATTGAATCCTTTTATACGTGCCTTTTATACGTGTAGCGGCTATATATCTTTAATAAATCACAAAATACCTAGATTTATTATAAAAAATGTGAAATATAATGCTTAGAAATGCAATATCCTCGTGTTAATGAATTGCTGTATAATGATTTCTCGAGCGTACATTTGTACCTGAATTTCGTAGCTCAGTGCAAGAATGCTGGATTCTGGTACTGAAGGTCTCCAGTTCAGTTCACTGGCTAAACCGGTGGGTATGGTTCTGGATGTACAAAACAATATTTTATAAAGGTGGGGGGGTCGATAAATACCTCACTGAGTCAACCACGTGGTGAGGGGTACGTTTTATACCTTTCACCCCAAAGTTCGATTGGGGGGGGGTATTTGTCGATTAGAAATTCGCCAGGGGATATGTCTATGCGAAAATACCCCCTCTAAAATAATTAGTAGCATGCCATGAGCTCTCTGCCCCATGGAAGAACCCTCAAAAAACACCCAGAATGGGTGTATAGCTAAAAGAAACAGAACATGAGGTGCCGCATAATAAGTCATAAGAGAGACGACCATGTTAGGACCTCATGAGAGACACAATGGCTATCAAAGGATTCTATGAAGGGTAACCGTTAGGATGCTGGTGATTTGTTTATATAAAAATTACTTACACACATTAAAGACAGACAGACATTTATATATGAAATATTTGTTTAAAAATGTTATTAAAAAATGAATATTGGAAAAATGAATATTCGGCCAAATAAGCTCGCAAACGTCTAGAGGCAATTAAAAAATATTAACCCGTCCGTGATGCAGTTAGGGATCAACTTCAATCATGTCAAGGGTCAAAAATTGAGTTTGAAGACACAAAACAATTATTTAAACCTATTACTAAGACCTCTATGGATATTCAACCTGCATTAGAGAAAATAGCTGAAGAAACTAAAGAAATAAAAAGATTATTAGAGAACGTCCAGTCGTAATAGCTACTGCGATGGCAGTCCCGGAAGCAAATGAAGATGCTGATGGACCAACCCCTAAACAATAGAGTGGTAAATTTATTACTAGTACTGTTGGATTGATGAATAAATTTAATGAAGTAGCTGTTAAAATAATTAGGGGTATTAAAAATTAACAAAAGCTTGCTGATTTTGCTCGGGCAATTTTTCTCAGCGAGATAAATTAATGACACCTGAACACGCTAAATATTTTAAAAACCGTGACCAGTGCCAAAAAGCATTATATTGCATGAGCATGGATCTTGAAAAAGTTAGATCTGATGATCCAATATATCGGAATTATGTAAGGGAAAGTAATGAAAAATCAATTCAAGACAAGAACAAACAATACAAGAAGAAGCAAGAAGCAAAACAAAAACAAAGAAAAAGCAAGAAACAAAACAAACAGAAACAGAAGAAGCAAAACAAAAACAAGGAAAATCAGAAGGACAAAGGAAATTGGAAAAAGAATTGCAAAGAGGAGAAAAATTATTAAAACGGGGAAGAAAAGAATTAAAAATAAAAGATGAAGAAGAATATTGGCCATCAGACACCTCTACTGGAAGTGGTCTTTCCGCACAGGGAAGAGGTCATATTACTCAGTGTCCTAACAACGTCCTTGCTGATGATGAACGATTGGAAATTCTGATTGGAGGAAAACGAGCTGGTAATAATTCCCCAGAAATCATTAATGAAGCAGCAGATATTTGTAAAAGATTAGTTACAGGCGGTATGATGGATATTAATGTGTATCAGTCTCTCATTAATGAAATTGCCGATGATTATTATAGCGACTAAGTCACTGAATTAAGCATGTAAATTAAACAAAATGACTATAAAATAAAATGATAATACATAATACTCAACGTGGACCAGCCATGGTCAGGGTAGTTAACTCTCGAATACCGATTTACAGGGCAACCTACGGAGATTGGTTAGGTGATATCGTTCAGGGTCTTTTTAGAAGAATAGCCCCAAAAGCAATACTGATTGCAAAGCAGCTAGGAATGAAAGCTATTGATGTTGCTCGTGAAAAAGGTATTAGGTGTAGCTGGTAATGTTGCTAGTAAAACATTTTCGGCGATTAAAGATAGACTAGCACAATTAATACGTAGACCTCAAGCGGTACGACCTCAGCCGGTAAAATTACCTAGTACTGAATTAATGCCCGCAAATATTAGCAAAAAAAAAATAAATAAATAAATCAAGTCGCTAATCAAAAATTAGCAGAGTTGGCTGATATACCTTGATCAGAAAAAGAGAAAAATATAACCGCCAGTCTCATAGCAGGAAGTGGTCTCACTTCCCGAAGTGGTCTTCGTTTCAGACGATAATAATTATAATAAATATGTTCAAACGCATAAGTGATCCTGCATTTGACATGGATGCACCAAACTTCAAAGATGAGTATATACGTGATTATCAGTATTATTCTTACGACAGACGAATTCCAAATCAGCGTGAAGGATTGAACTTCAAGTTCATGATACAAGTAGATATTTCCTAGTCTCCGAAGCATTTATTGAAGTCGAAGGCGAGATATTAAAAGCGGATAATACTAAATATGACGCTAATGTAAGTGTTGGTTTAGTTAATAATGGTATAATGGCGTTGTTTGATAGCGCTACGGAAAAAAATATTGAATCAATTCAGAAAGATGTTGACGTTGCTACAACAATATTTGGTCTTGCAAGATACAGTGACTATTACTCGAGATCAGCTGGTCCATCAATTATGTTTGTAAAAGATATCTCTGATTCTCCAGAGTAGCAACAATATGAAATAGGACGACCACAGAATTTTGCTAGAGGTGCCCCAGCAGACGTAGAGAGAATAATTATTAATATACATCCAGATTTCAATTTAGGATTTAGATCATGTCGAGCGATGTTAAAAGGAAATAGAACAATATTTTCATGTGCAATTCCACTACCACATATTTTGAATTCTGCAGAAATGTCAGAAAAGTCATTTTTGGAGCCAGACATACAGTTGTACTAGTACGAAAAGCTACAGACGATGATGCAATAGGGAGACCCGCCGGTGATGCTGGCAGAGTGATTCTTACAAAACTTTAACTATGGGTGCCAATAATGACTCCCTCAATACTTGAAGAACAACGATTACTATCTTTCATGAGACAAGGGCGTAAATCAATGCTGTCATGGCTGACAGTGACCACAGATGCCATCCAGAGTAATGTTAACGGTTTATTTACATGGCAAATAGCCTCTCAGCAGGGGGTTTCTGCGCCCAGACATATATTTATTGTATTACAAAATGCTGCACGAGTAAATGATCAAACGCGTAGTCACATAATATTTGACAGTCTTGGCGTTTTGAGATTTCATTAAGGATAAATGGACATCAAGTACATCCGATGATATATTACTGAATTTCGATCAAAATCATGTAGCACGTGCATATCATCAATTAATGACGTTTATAGGCCGTGATCAAAATGTTGATACTAGATTACAAATATCTCAATTAGATTTTACAACCTTATATCCGATTTATTACTTTTCGCTCGAACATTTAGATTTAGCCAGACAATCTGTACTCGATATACATTTTTGAGCTAGTGTAACAAAATGAGCTATTGATAATTAATGAACAGTTGCTGTTATACTTAGCGATATATCAATGCTCCTTGAAGGTGTTGGTGGACGAGTGAGAGTTATTGATGCCCCAGTAGAAAATATGTAAGAAGTAATTAGATCATTCATGAATAATAAAAATGTCATACAAACACGTTAATGTTACCCTGACTCCTGGTCAGGTCAAAAGATTGCAATCGGCATCAAACAATAACTGTGGAATAACAATATCGTTTAAAAAGGAACATATGAGTGGTTCAAATAAATTATCGTTGACCGATCGTCAATTCAAAAACTTTAATGAAGCAAAAAATCAAATAAAGGTGTCAAATTTAATCTTTCTGCAGGCGCTATCAAAGATACTTTTAAAACGTGGTGATAAATTTCCCCTTCTCGCAGCTATACCAGCATTAATATCCGCTGAAGCCCCAGCTGTTGCAAAAGCAGCTGCATTAGGCGCTGTTGGAACTGCTGCTGCAACGGCATTAAAGAAAGCAACTGGACAGGGAATAAAACGAACATCTAAAAAAAGGGAAAAGATCTCAGATTGCCAGGGACAGTTTACTGATCTCGCCTATGTCCAATTTTGATTTACTCGATGCTGCTAAAAAAAATTAAAAATAAAAAACTTTAGAGGTATTTTTATGCGCGATCAGTTACCAAAACAACCGAACAATGCTGAAACAAGTATTATTAATCTCGATAAAAACTTTGGACCAGGTACCCACTGGGTAGCGTATGTAATTGATCCACGTTGAATTATTTATTTTGATTCTTTTGGATTAGCGCCACCAAAAGAATTTCTTCATTATGTCAGAGATTCTACTGCTCCAATCTGGTATTCAACGCTACCAACACAAACATTAACTGATCCACCAATATGTGGTCGTGAAGTACTTAATGTGCTTGATGCTGTATCCATGGCACCGCAAGGAAAGCCACCTCATAAAGTTGTGCATGAATATACCATGCTGTCACATTTAATAATAATTTTATATAATGGTAGATATTTACTTAAGATCTGCTCGTGGTAAAGCTCATCAGCAAGGTGTTTTATTTAAATATGTAACCCTCGATCAGCTCAAAAATGATATTGATGATTTATTTAATATTGCAAGTGTGGATCAAAATGAAGTGGTATTTTTCAGGACAAGCAGGGACGTTTAAAGACGAGCAACATACAGCTACCAGACGTACTTATACGAATTCCTATTGCAGTTGTTGATAATATCGTTACTTTTACTGATCAGGGTAAAATACAAGATTCCGGTAAGTCAGTTAACGATTATGTCAGGACGTCTGGCGGTGTATTTAGCGGAGACTTTATTATGAATAAAAATAAAATTACAGATCTTGGATATCCAACTACAGACAGTAATGCTACAACAAAATAAAATATGTTGACGATCAGGAATCTAAGTAGGTATTAACCAACGGTGGTATAATGCGTGCATTTCTCAATATGAACCATAGGGTATTAGTATTTTAAAAACACCAGAATCTGAGTTTGATGCTGCTACCAAAAAATAAATCGATGATAAAGAGATTTCAATCAGTAATGAAATAGTCTTGCTCTAAACTGATTTTACCGGTCACGTGAATACGTTTTTGAGTTTTTACAGAAACATCAACAGAATTAATAACGAATTTTTTTTTTGGAAGCCCACCAAATGTTGATATAAAATTTACTGATATTAACACAAAACTCAACGATATTATTGGTGGAATTCCGGATATTATTTTAAAAAAGAAACTTGATTAAAATTCCTCGCAATCGGATAAGAAATATTGTGTATACAATTACATCTGGGTTTGGATTGTGGACACCAGAAAATAAAACCATCAAACACACCGCGGAGATCACTGGTATATATATATAGGATGTCCGTACTTAGTGTTGCAAATTTTAAAATATCCACATCTCCATCAACTGGCGATCTTTCTAAAACTGTATCTGTGTTGTTAGATAAAAATTTTGAAGAAACGCTTACGCTGAAATCATCGAGTAGACGTTTGTCTCAAAGTAATTACTGGTGGTGTTTGGAATTTGTAACCCAATTACTTAACGTCACAGTATAATGGACCAAATGACCACGTCATATATCGACGTTCAACGTCACATATAATCAAGCATGTGAATGTCTGGCCAAACTAAAAAATACCATCGACCATTATACAGTAAAAGTAAAAAATATCGTAGGCGTATAGTTGTTATTGATTTAGTTGTATAATCAGTTTCTGCTATTGTTGCTGGATCCAGATTAATATTATCGAAATTAACAATGACAGTTCCAGTAATTATAACAATTATTGTTTCAATTTCAACGGCTATAGCAGGTATTCTTAGTATTATTCCTAAAGTAATAACTACATGTGCGAATGATAAATTGCGTGAATATATGATAAAGTTACACACAGCAACAGCAACCTAAACTATCTGGGTATATTTCATCGTATCTCTGTCATGGTAAAATATCTGACGAGGAGTTCGTAATGATAATTAAAACCTACGATGAAGCACTCAGAATCACTAGCGATTCTAGTGACAATAACCAGAGTAAAATACATGGAGATTTAAACAATAATAATAACAATAATGTCTGCGCCTGAGCATCGTTTGGATATTGAGTCGAGAGAGTTATTACAGCAGATCGTCACTAAAACAACTCTTTCAAAAACTACTATGATATCAATAAGTTCGATCAATCCTGAATTGAGCGTTAACTTTCCAACTGCAATTCCAGTGAAAGAGATAGCATTAGCTCAGTTACGGGTTTATAATAGCTAGCCTAATATTAGATCAAAACCATTTGGTCTACTACAGCCAAATAATTCATTACTATTCGCAAATAAGAATAAATCTGATGGAACTCCGAATTGGTAAGTAGTATTCCAACTGGCAGTTATCAGAAAGAGCAAATTAACTGAAGAATTCCAGCGCAGAATTAAGTCTATAACCGGAAAAGAGTCGAAGATAGCAATTACTGTATACGAACCAATATTATCGTCGATGATTGAAATACGTTCTCCTGACTATGCTGTGGATATTTATCTAAGTTCGATTAGATCAGTTCTAGGTTGGCCTGAAGTTGCACTGGTCTATCAAGGACCACCAGAGCCCAAAATCGAAGAGTTTAAAACAGATAAAGTTTTTAAAACAAGCAGAATATCAAAACACCGAACGATATCATGGATATTTCAGAATGAAATATAATACAATACTTGATATGGAACATCGTGCATATTTCACAGGTATATATATCCCCGTTAATGAAGATTTCTTTAAGACATTCAAATAATGTAAAGTCTGAATTTTCTAATATTTGTGAACATTTAAAAAAAATATTTTCTTCTATATCTCAGCGTTATTCTGAGGATATGAAACGACAAATAATCGAAACAATACATCATTTAAACGCCGTTGCAGCAGACCTTGATCTTATCAATAAAACTATTATGAACTTTTTCATTAATTATACAGCTACAAGATTATTTATGAAACATAAAATAAGAGCACAACAGCTACCAACATTTATAATATCT
>JAEAOA010002358.1:5857500-5985000 GCA_016746295.1 Potamilus streckersoni | reverse complement strand
AATCTGTTGAACAGCTTGATATTATGTCACAAGGTCATTCTAATTTGACCTCGGCTTAAAGGACCAATCTGTTGATCATATCTGTACCTATACATGTTACAATACATAGCTCATCAAGATAGTTATTTTTTATAAAAAAAAGTATGTGTGCTCTCTTTATCTTTAGTCGCGTTATTCATTTAATTTCGTGTTATTATAACAATAAAGTGTTTCCAATGTAGGCATATAAATTAAATTTATTACTTAATAAATGTATAAAATCACTTAAATTAATGATTTAGATAAGAAACATCAACAGAAACAGTTAAGTTTCCAGTTACGTTTATACAAATCATCTCCCAGAGAGAGAGAGAGAGAGAGAGAGAGAGAGAGAGAGAGAGAGAGAGAGAGAGAGAGAGGTACCAATTATACACATACATACATACATACATACATACATACATACATACATACATACATACATGCATATGTTGCTTTTTTTATACATGTCGCTGGCCCATGATACATATCCATACACCATGCGGTACAAAAAGTTGTTTCTGTGTGTAACAAAAGAGCATTGTATCTAGTGGAAGTAGTACAGAGAAAAGTAATTATTCTTGCATTTTTCGAATTGGATGAAACACAAGTATAGATTACACAATAATCGCAGAATCGAATTTTATGGGGAACACAAAAATGTGCATGGAGCAAGTTTTATTATATTGAACTAGGGTCCTATGTAGCGGGATACGTTGATAAAACGGTTATATGTAAAGACTCCATAGGTGTTCTCCACAGTACTATATATCCCCCAGCCGTACAACTAGTTTCAATCTACTCACTTTGGGACAGTGAAAACATCTTCTAAAGACTTTTTTAGTTTGCCCACCTTACTTATAATGTTGCAGACAGTGACTGTGTTAATACAGAACAAAGGTTTTGATGGTTAAGAGAAACGTTGATTTTCTATCCCAGTCGACGTTTCCAATAACTAACAGTAGTAGTAGTAGTAGTAATAGTAGTAGTAGTAGTAGTAGTAGTAGTAGTGATATTTGAATGTGTTATTGCTGTTGCTTGATGGTGTTAGTGTTATTTACATGTATTATTTCTGTTGTTTGATGGTAGTAGTGGTATTTTCATGTGTTATTGTTGTTTGATGGAAGTAGTGGTATTTGCATATAGTATTGTTGTTGCTTGATGGTAGTAGTGGTATATGCATGTGTTATTGTTGTTTGTTGGTAGTAGTAGTATTTTCATGTGTTATTGTTGTTTGATGGAAGTAGTGGTATTTGCATATAGTATTGTTGTTGTTTGATGGTAATAGTGGTATTTGCATGTGTTGTTGTTTGATTGTATTTTAGATACTTGCATGTGTTGTTATTGTTGTTTGATTGTAGTAATGATATTTGCATGTGTTGTTATTTGATTGTATTTGTGATACATGCATGTGTTGTTATTGTTGTTTGATTGTAGTAATGATATTTGCATGTGTTGTTGTTTGATTATAGTAGTGTTTTTGTTGTTTGATTGTAGCAATGATATTTGCATGTGTTGTTGTTTGATGGTAGTAGTGATATATTCATGTGTTATTGTTGTTGTTTGATTGTAGTAATGGTATTTGCATATGTTGTTGTTTGATGGTATTTTAATGTTCGTTGTCTTTAGAAATATGGACTATATTTTATTAAATTGATGTGAGAAATATTGATATCCTATTTTTAATAAAGAAACGTACTCGGCATTGCAGAAGTAAACAGTTTAAAAGTTACAGTAGTAACGGACCTGTGTGTACTTAATGACAATGCTTTGTAGATGAACCAACATGTATTCGAGTGCAATTACCGCGTACAGCTAAGTCTGAGGGTGATTTATTTTCATATAAAGTTTTTTCAAAATGCTGAATTCAGTTCAACAAATGCTGCATGAGAAAAGTGCTGTCAGTGAGAAAACCGATTACCTTCTCTAGACGTGGATTTTACCAGGTACTTACAGACTCAAGTCTGACTATACTATCTGAGAGTATATCGAGTTTGTCAGAAAGCTGTCCAGTGGGGTCTTAAGGCATTGGTACGCTGGGCAGTTGCCCAGAAAAAATATTACGGTGAATTTTTTTATTGTAAGGGGCCTCATTTGTCTCAAATAGGCACTGCCAGGGCCTCCCGCTTCTAGGGTCATCATGCTGTGGGTAGGGGGCTCCAGTACATTGCTTTGCCTAGAGCTTACAATGTTGTTCAGACGGCAACGAAGCTGTCCACCTTTGAGGAACAAAAACCCTATAAGGCAAAATTTCTTGCAGCAGGTTCTGTCCAACCAAATATGGTATTGATTTGTCTATATATAATGGCGTATAGCACGTGCCGTTAGATATACTAGTCTGTTTCGAGTCATTTTTTTTAACTGAACTAGTTAATTTATATTGCATGGATTTTAAAGATTTTTGCCATTAAATGAGTGTGGGTGTATGGATCCATGGAACATCATTCATTTTCCTTTAAATTCCAAACATTATCTATGTTGATTATGTTGATAGATGCATATATAAAATATATTTGCATATGATTTACATACGTTGATCTTGTTCATTATTTGTTTTAAGTTGCATGTTCTGATTAAGTTAGGAACTATATAATTTCATCATCTTGGCTATTTAAATCGTTGTGCATCATTCTGTTAAATACATTTTTGCATTGGTGCCATTATCCAAATCCATTATAAATAAATATCCCATTCGTAAAATTACGTCCAGTTCCCTCGCTAAAATATCACTTAACTCCGTTCCCTCCTGCTACATTGTATGATATCTATGCTTGTACTCGTTTCCGAAAATTTTCGTTTGATTTTCGCTGTTTAGAATAGGGGTTGATGGCACCCAATGACTACATCAGAGTTTTCTAGATATACTTAAATCTATTCATAATTTGAATCTTGTCAAAATCAGGTTGTTCCAATTAAAACACTGTTCATAAGATCAAGACAAGGGGAGAACACACCTGTAAATAAGCAAGTTTCCAGTGCCTGTCCGTATTTGCACAAATGTATATTTTACCTCAATACACCCGCAATAGCTTCTCTCAGGCACGTTGTCATGTTTTCCATGTAAAAAACGTACAAAGTAGCCTCCACCATTTTTGGCCCATGTACATGTTGTGACACGCAGTTACTCATCTCATTCAATATATGTCTCTAGGACAAAGCACTGTGTGTCATTTGTGTGTCCGTTCATACATCAGTCCACACCGTTGAGCAAGGTCAAAGTATAAAGTTTTAAAACTGACGCTAATGTTAAATTTATTTTACTTTCTTGCCAAATGGAATATGAGGTGCTTAAAGAGTGTATCTTGCACTGATAGGATTTTGAATGAAATTTGCAGCATCCTACGTCATCGCTAGATCTCTCTGCCATCAGGCAAAGTTAGTAGGGGCTGATCGTGGAGGGGAAAAGTTTCCTAAGTGTACCATGAAAAAAGAAAAGAAATGCTGCATTTTCGTGGCCTTTGATGTCTAATACATTTGGAATCCCTCGGCCTCTCGAAGGTATCGTTTAGGAGCTGCTACTTGCTCTTAGGATAACTGTTTTCTGGTGTTACCTCTGACTTCTTGGGCTCTTTGTTTATCTTAAACGGGCCGATCCAGGGTGTTTGCTGATGGATAGTCGCCATAAACCTAGCGGACTTTTAGGCATACATTGACCAAATTTAATTTTTTATACTCAAATATATACTATTTTTTACTGGAAAATTGGGTTTAGACCGTCACCCCATCCCTAACCACCTCCATCGCTTTTAAATTAGCCGCTGAATCTCTATAATTCACTAAAATTAAAACTACATGGAAATATAGGATTTTAAAGTATTTAAGTAAGGAAAAATTTAAGTAATTACAATGACTTCAGAAGATTATTTCCAGGACGATCACTTGTAAACTAAATTTTAAGCCTCAGTTCAATAAATATACTTGTTTGAAGCTCAAGATGGCGGCTGGTTCTGTGTAAGTGAAACGCTTCCACGTTAAATAGTAGGACAACACGTACATTGTTGATATTAACACGGGAAAAATGTCTAATGTCCTTACTTTTGAAGGTAAATGTTTATAATATTCTTTTGAAACTAACATGTTTATTATTAGAATCGCCATAATTCCCATACGTTAACGAAAATGATAATTATCATTTGTAATAATTTCAGTACTGCAGCCAAAATTATTTCTTACAAACGTTTATTGATACATTCTCGTTTGTTAAAAATCAAACGGCATCTTGCTAATGTAACGCAAAGTGTTTGGTTTTCTTAGGGACAAGTACCTTAGAACTGTATAACTTCCTCAAATTAAAGAGACTCATTTTCCAAACAATTTATCTGAAGAAAACCTTTTCATTCATTTGAGATAAAATATATTTCAGTATAAAGTTAGTATAATCATTCATATGAGATAATGGCTTACAAGTACAACAGAGATAAAATATATATCCATCTAATTTTAGTGTATTTATTAATGTGAGATAATGGTATACAAGTACAACAAGGATAAAATAATTTCATATTAATTTATTATAATTATTTATGTGTATGAAGACTTTTCTCCATGATTTTGTTACGTATATCTATATTGTGTGATTGACCTTGATCAGTAATTCCCTTTAGGGCCAACCTGACAAAAACCTTATTATTTTGTAAATAACATCTTACATAGCTAATATTTCTCGATCATGTTAGATTATATATTCAGGTCCTTATTACTGGAGGTAAACATATTTACTTTAGTTTGAACTTAGGACACTGGTGTTCTCTTAGGAATTCCTAGTGAACCTGGTGTTGTAAATGTTATTTAGAAAATTGTAGTCAGAAACCTGGCCTCGTTTCCGAATATTCTGAAAATGAATTTAACCCGAAAATGACCCTCATTCTGATCCAGTTATTGTGTCTTAAGAAGATTTAAAATATGGAGAAAAGTAAATGGAAATTCTTCATTCTATGTATTATCATCTTTTGTTAAATGAATCAATTAAAATTGTATTTCAGTTAATGTTTGACAGGATTTACTTTTTTAAATAATTCATTGGAATTACAAAGTGTTCGATATTTTCAAAATAAATCACTATTTGGGGATTATTATAAATTATTTTTAAGTACATCAATGTGATATATCAAGAATATTTAAACAAAACCACATTCCAGACTATTGCCACATCAATACATTTAAAATTAGAATTCATTCTAATCACCACTTCAATTCAGTTGGAACCCGAACTTTTTGGATTTGAGATAGACAATATAGTCGTAACAAATTGCAAACATGCACAACAAAGTAAAATATATTTCTATATGAAGTTAATATAATCATTCATGTAAGATAGTGGTATACATGCACAATAGAGATAAAATATATTTCTAAATAAAGTTAATGTAATCATTCATGTAAAATAGTGACATACAAGCACAACAGAGATAAAATATGTTTCCATATAAGTTATAATAACCATTCATATCGGATGGTGACATATTAGTACCAAATATAAGGTGTTTAGTAGGACACAATTATGCATTATATTTGAATATTATTGTCTAGATATAATACATTTTTATTTTATTTTATTCTGTCCAACCAAATATGGTATTGATTTGTCTGTTTAAATAGATATCCACTAATAACCTCTATGGAAATAATCGTTAGCTGTAGAGGTATGTAAACTATAAAATTTCTTTTTCGCTCCGTTATATTTATAAAATTTGTTGATGTAATGGATATTCCATTATATATATATATATATATATATATATATATATATATATATATATATATAATGGCGTATGGCTCATGCCGTTAGATATACTAGTCTGTTTCGAGTCATTTTTTAACTGAACTAGTTAATTTATGTTGCATGGATTTTAAAGATTTTTGCCATTAAATGAGTGTGGGTGTATGGATCCATGGAACATCATTCATTTTCCTTTAAATTCCAAACATTATCTATGTTGATTATGTTGATAGATGCATATATAAATTATATTTGCATATGATTTACATGCGTTGATCTTCTTTATTATTTGTTTGAAGTTGCATGTTCTGATTAATTTAAGTTAGGAACTATATAATTTAATCATCTTAGCTATTTAAATCGTTGTGCATTATTCTGTTAAATACATTTTTGAACGAGTTTGCTGTCAAATTCATCCATCATCCAAATCCATTATAAATAAATATCCCATTCATAAAATTAAGTTCAGTTCCCTCGCTAAAATATCACTTAACTCCGTTCCATCCTGTTACATTGTATGATATCTATGCTTGTACTCGTTTGCGAAAATTTTCGTTTGATTTTCGCTGTTTAGAATGGGGGTTGGTGGCACCCAATGACTACATCAGAGTTTTCTAGATATACTTAAATCTATTCATAATATGAATTTTGTCAAAATCAGGTTGTTTCAATTTAAACACTGTTCATAAGATCAAGACAAGGGGAGAACACACCTGTAAATAAGCAAGTTTCCAGTGCCTGTCCGTATTTGCACAAATGTATATTTTACCTCAATACACCCGCAATAGCTTCTCTCAGGCACGTTGTCATGTTTTCCATGTAAAAAAACGTACAAAGTAGCCTCCACCATTTATGGCCCATGTACATGTTGTGACACGCAGTTACTCATCACATTCAATATATGTCTCTAGGACAAAGCACTGAAATATTTCATCGATCCGTCAAGGTGTAGATAGGGTTAAGTTATCGGAACCTTGGCTAGCAAACATGGTACCAATGATTCTTCAGTAAATACATACGCTATATTGTAGAGAATTATATAATCGAGACTGTGACGAGTAGTTCGTGCATCTTATTTGAGAAATTATTCATGAACCTTCATAAAATAATGGCATTCTCCACATTACTAAAAACATTTAAGTATTTTATTCTCATTCATGGTAAAATGGCCTCGTTAGATGACCAAACATCTGATACATTTACCACTACATGTTTATATATTTCAAGGGAATAAAGATGGGGTGAATGTTTTGCTTTTGACCTCACTATGTCATTATATGTAGACGTATGTTTCATCATTCTCAGACTCTCTAACTTCCGCAACATAACATTTTCAGGATTTAAAAAATAGAAAAATAAATTGTTAATGCATGTCTATTGTAAATCCCGGCTTGATGGAGGTTTCACACCACTATTTGATGTTCATTTGTGTGTCCGTTCATACATCAGTCCACACCGTTGAGCAAGGTCAAAGTATAAAGTTTTAAAACTGACGCTAATGTTAAATTTATTTTACTTTCTTGCCAAATCGAATATGAGGTGCTTAAAGAGTGTATCTTGCACTGATAGGATTTTGAATGAAATTTGCAGCATCCTACGTCATCGCTAGATCTCTCTGCCATCAGGCAAAGTTAGTAGGGGCTGATCGTGGAGGGGAAAAGTTTCCTAAGTGTACCATGAAAAAAGAAAAGAAATGCTGCATTTTCATGGCCTTTGATGTCTAATACATTTGGAATCCCTCGGCCTCTCGAAGGTATCGTTTAGGAGCTGCTACTTGCTCTTAGGATAACTGTTTTCTGGTGTTACCTCTGACTTCTTGGGCTCTTTGTTTATCTTAAACGGGCCGATCCAGGGTGTTTGCTGATGGATAGTCGCCATAAACCTAGCGGACTTTTAGGCATACATTGACCAAATTTAATTTTTTATACTCAAATATATACTATTTTTTACTGGAAAATTGGGTTTAGACCGTCACCCCATCCCTAACCACCTCCATCGCCTTTAAATTAGCCGCTGAATCTCTATAATTTACTAAAATTAAAACTACATGGAAATATAGGATTTTAAAGTATTTAAGTAAGGAAAAATTTAAGTAATTACAATGACTTCAGAAGATTATTTCCAGGACGATCACTTGTAAACTAAATTTTAAGCCTCAGTTCAATAAATATACTTGTTTGAAGCTCAAGATGGCGGCTGGTTCTGTGTAAGTGAAACGCTTCCACGTTAAATAGTAGGACAACACTACATTGTTGTTATTAACACGGGAAAAATGTCTAATGTCCTTACTTTTGAAGGTAAATGTTTATAATATTCTTTTGAAACTAACATGTTTATTATTAGAATCGCCATAATTCCCATACGTTAACGAAAATGATAATTATCATTTGTAATAATTTCAGTACTGCAGCCAAAATTATTTCTTACAAACGTTTATTGATACATTCTCGTTTGTTAAAAATCAAACGGCATCTTGCTAATGTAACGCAAAGTGTTTGGTTTTCTTAGGGACAAATACCTTAGAACTGTATAACTTCCTCAAATTAAAGAGACTCATTTTCCAAACAATTTATCTGAAGAAAACCTTTTCATTCATTTGAGATAAAATATATTTCAGTATAAAGTTAGTATAATCATTCATATGAGATAATGGCTTACAAGTACAACAGAGATAAAATATATATCCATCTAATTTTAGTGTATTTATTAATGTGAGATAATGGTATACAAGTACAACAGGGATAAAATAATTTCATATTAATTTATTATAATTATTTATGTGTATGAAGACTTTTCTCCATGATTTTGTTACGTATATCTATATTGTGTGATTGACCTTGATCAGTAATTCCCTTTAGGGCCAACCTGACAAAAACCTTATTATTTTGTAAATAACATCTTACATAGCTAATATTTCTCGATCATGTTAGATTATATATTCAGGTCCTTATTACTGGAGGTAAACATATTTACTTTAGTTTGAACTTAGGACACTGGTGTTCTCTTGGGAATTCCTAGTGAACCTGGTGTTGTAAATGTTATTTAGAAAATTGTAGTCAGAAACCTGGCCTCGTTTCCGAATATTCTGAAAATGAATTTAACCCGAAAATGACCCTCATTCTGATCCAGTTATTGTGTCTTAAGAAGATTTAAAATATGGAGAAAAGTAAATGGAAATTCTTCATTCTATGTATTATCATCTTTTGTTAAATGAATCAATTAAAATTGTATTTCAGTTAATGTTTGACAGGATTTACTTTTCTAAATAATTCATTGGAATTACAAAGTGTTCGATATTTTCAAAATAAATCACTATTTGGGGATTATTATAAATTATTTTTAATTACATCAATGTGATATATCAAGAATATTTAAACAAAACCACATTCCAGACTATTGCCACATCAATACATTTAAAATTAGAATTCATTCTAATCACCACTTCAATTCAGTTGGAACCCGAACTTTTTGGATTTGAGATAGACAATATAGTCGTAACAAATTGCAAACATGCACAACAAAGTAAAATATATTTCTATATGAAGTTAATATAATCGTTCATGTAAGATAGTGGTATACATGCACAATAGAGATAAAATATATTTCTAAATAAAGTTAATGTAATCATTCATGTAAAATAGTGACATACAAGCACAACAGAGATAAAATATGTTTCCATATAAGTTATAATAACCATTCATATCGGATGGTGACATATTAGTACCAAATATAAGGTGTTTAGTAGGACACAATTATGCATTAAATTTGAATATTATTGTCTAGATATAATACATTTTTATTTTAATAAAGCAGTTGTTTCATTAGGCAAAATGAATTGTACAAATAACCATACGGGAATCTGGCAAAATTAAGCACGTTTATTCTTAAATTAAAGCGTTAAAGTTTGGTTCATTTTGCAATCATCGCAGTCACCACAAATTATTTATGTGTTATACATATTTGGTCAGTCCAGTTAAATATTGCAATGCGATACTTTTAGACAGAGGATAAATTATGTAAGGTAATTTCGTTTCCTGGCAATGAGTTGCCATCCACACATACCGTATATACTCGTTTAGAAGTCAAATTCCAACTAAAGCAACTCCATAGACCTAGATCTGCCATGACATAATACGCGTCTATGCAGTTTCTATGATTGTAGAGCAAAAGAAAAAACACCGTTATCTGACGGTGCACGATAGCTCAGAGTCTACATTATTTTCCGCTGTATGCGACTTATAGGTGAGTGCAGACAGTAGTATTATTAGTGAATATAGGTAGCGCCTCTGAGAAATGGCGATTTCTCATAGGAAAATTGTAACATATCACATTATGTTTGGAAAGTTTGCTTGCAATAAACAAAATCCAACAGTTCTTCTTTTTCCTTGTGTATCTGGTGCCATTGTTGATAACTGGTCATGCTCATTTCGTCGACGAAATAGTTTCTTGTTGTTTTATGTCCTGATCAGAAACACACCTTTGCAACAAGTTTGATGTTAATATATGCATGCAGTTTGATCAACTTTCTTGATCTGAAGTTTTAAGTTTTCTGACAAGCTAATGGCTTTTATATGTTTAAAAGAATATACTATGATTTTAAAAAAGTCTCTACTAGGTAACCAGTATAGCTCCTATCTACAAAATTTAAATTTAGCTGAAAGGAATAGATATGTATATCTTACAACTTGATGTATTTTCACTAATTGTCTTAATTATTGTTTCTTGTTCGAAAAAAAAATGTTAAATTAATCCAAATCCAGTGCATGTACATATTTAAAAAATATCACCACATTGGGTAATAACCCCAACAATTCAAGCATTGTATTATTCCAAATATATCTATTTGGTAATTT
Source organism: Potamilus streckersoni (assembly GCA_016746295.1). NCBI lineage: Eukaryota > Metazoa > Mollusca > Bivalvia > Unionida > Unionidae > Potamilus > Potamilus streckersoni. The sequence goes on along the minus strand of JAEAOA010002358.1, from coordinate 5,974,410 downwards.
TACCTGTCTAAAAGTCAAATCCTTTTATTCCCACTTTCTTGACAAATTGTCTTATTCAATATTTGCAGAGAACACGGTAACTATTTCAGTGCTATACATAAATATGAACATAGTGACTTAAACACTAACCAACATGTAACGATAAAATGTTATAGATAGCTTCGACTCACTGACACAGTCCCTGTACAAATGTAGATGAGACTAACATATTTTAAGGACCACATTTACTCTCGTTCGCTTCCATGTCTACGCCATTGGAGTGTCTGAATCTTGGGGCTTCATTGCCTCCATAGCTTGGTCAATATTCCCGTTCACGGACACCAAAAGACTGGTCAGCCAACCGCCGTCATTGTTGAAACCCATGGCCAGCATTTGTTGCAGGGCTTCAGCGATCTTAGAGTCTATGGAAAAATACAATTTATTTTTATTTAAGGATTTCTTCCAATGTTTATTTTTATCTTAGCTATTGAATTTCAGTTGCTCTAATCTTTAATGTCCATTGCTAATATCCCGAAAATTTGTTTGTTTCCCGAACTTCCGGCCGAAATAATAGGATCGCACTGATTGCATATTCCAAAGTGGAAAGCCAGGATATTTTGACCTTGAGTAGCATAGTATGCAAATATGCATTATGTTTTTGCACAGGGTAAGAACTAAACATTGTATAACAACTTTCTTTTCGCACAATATATAATACAGTGATTGAGATGATGCCGTTCCATTTTCAAAATTCTATAACGTATACTTTGGAATCTAAGTTATGACATTTAACATGAACGAAAGCGCAAGTGAATAAACAAGTATTTAGGCGATCCCCAACAAAGTTCTTAATGAGAAGAATCCCTGCTGCATGGTTTTTGCTTTTGCAAAGTATAAAAGTACCGTTCTCACACTTAATTTTTGTCTCGGTAGCCAGGAACTCACAAATGTTTTACTCGACCTTGATTCATAATATATCATTAAATTGGAGCTTAACCCTGGCCCCACTTTCATGAAACATCTCAAACTGACCACATATATACTCAACATATAATCTTGCTCACCTGAAAACTCTAATGGAATCAAATTTAAAAGCAATTTCTACTTAATATAAGCAAATACGACTAATCTGGTACAAAATATGCAAAATGATACTCCATGGTATTTTCTAGACTGCCAAATTTTCAGATTGTGATCTGAGAGTAGGGTATATAGGTATTCTAAAAAAAAAGTTAGGCCTGGAATACACACATATTTTTAAAGTACATGATACGAACTTTTGCTGGTACCTTGCCTAAACTGGCAAACTAGTATCATAGACAGCTAACAAGTAAATTCTTTTTACTGATTAGTTAGTTGGTTTTGTCATTCGTAAAACGGTGACACCATTCTAATAACGACGTTTGGAATTTGTTTAACCTGAAACAGGTGTGATTGGTTGGTAGTTAACCATTTATTAGTTTAATCTTTGCCAAGTATTTTTCATGACGTAGTATACTAAGACAGATACTTATACTTATCTGCCTTCTCACGAGCATCGGAAAAAGTGATCGGCAGTTAGCAAAATAATGACTTTCGCTGCAAACTCAGCTTTAAGAAATAACTCACTGACGCATCGACTTTAAAACTTTGTTGGAATATTTCATAAGAGATGAAATTGGAGCTAAACACATCCTGCATTTCTCATAAATATTCATTATTATATAGATATGGAGATATTTCCTAAAGAATTTCGAGTAAATACTCATTCTCAGTCTTAAATGCTATATTAAATCACCAACGTAATGTATAAAAAAAATTTCTAGACAGAAGACATTTGATTGGTCAGTTTATGTCGGACTTTGCCTCAAATTTCAACCAATCTGATCACTGAATGCTAACGTAAGTATAGATCCATGGGTAGGATTCCTTATTAAGTTCGTATAATCCAAGGTGGGGATTTTTCTTAATTTTTACATTGTGTTTATGTAATTAATTGCATTAGAAATACACAATTCTTTGACATCAATGATTTAGAGGTATACTTGATATTGTCAAGATGAACTCAACATTTTTCCCCAGATACCTCAAGTTTACTGATTATAATTTTATGAATATTATTCGCAGAATTTTACAGACAATAATTTTTTTAACATTACAAATTCAATATTCCGATTAATAGGTAAAATAACTCGATCCTTTTGTTAGCAGAAAAGACTCACATTTTCACAGCCTCGATGTTCGTCCAGAAAGGAATAGCAAACAACAATGCATTATGTCCCAGAAATCGGCTAAAACAAACACTAATATAGGAAACTCTCATACATAATGGAGACTCATTTCTCCTCTCGATTTTTTCCTGATACTTAATATAACTACTTTCAGGAAAAACATGATTTTATCATCTTCAGTTAGTTCGGACAGTTGAATATTTGATTACCAAATTGTTATGATAGGAAAAGAAAGTCTATTAATCTCGGGCAAGCCATCCCACAGACTTGAAAAGTTGTATTAGGATGTTGCCTTTTAGGACATTCATACTTGAAAATGGTTGAAGGAGGAAAATTGTAAGTCCCCTATCAGGATGCATTAATAGTACTAGTTTTTATGGTAGAAGACATAAGTCAAACGAAAAACCCAATGAATTTTAGCTCCTGCTTACCTGGTTCTGGATCAGGGGTCATTTGGTTGTTATGATTGAATGATGTCGTACATTCTCTTCCGTTGGTCAGCAATATCCATCCATTGTCTCTTTGTCCTGATGATTTGGAATTTTTCTCCTGCTAGAATGGGGAAAAATGAAACTTATTGTGTCAAAACATTTGTTTCCATTAAAGTCCGTTACAATCATAAAACGTTCTACTTTTCATAAATCTCATTTCATTACAGGTTTTTATCTTTGAAAACCAGTGAAACGTAGAAAGTTGAAGACTAAGGGATTGCTTTTAGGTGAAACTCTGTAAAAATCAAAGGCAGAACATTCTGTTCCATCTGTTTTTCTCATTTATTCATCACCCCTCACGATTTTCCTCCATCTTCTATTGGGAATGGATCGAAATTCTATACAGAAATTCAGATTAACGATATACTTATATATTTAAGATATGGAGTCTTTATCATAGATGGAGTTGGCTGACTTATGCATGCATGAATTACCTTCTTGACAACGTGAATATACAATTCTTAGTTGACTAATTATTCATAAACAAACCTTCATGACGGAATGACATGGGGAGTGTTCCGTTTGTACATTAATGGTTTCATCTGTTGAGTCCCCAGAGGTTGACGGTTTGGGTTCATCGTCTGCTTGTTGTTGTCGACATTTTTCACGGCAACCCGACCTTGTGTCAGATCTTGGGAATAAGCCATTACACGAACGTCCGCGTCTGTGACAGCCGCCACGTCCTCGGGGACCTCGGTTTCCATATCCAGAACAACGTCCGTGGTGCTCTATATCGTAAGAGACGTATTAGAATTAGAACGATATTCCTGCGTACATAAGATCCAAAACTATCAATAGAAAGCATATTTTTACCGAAGGAAAAAAAATGTAAAATTCATTTTTATTTGAAGTAAGGAGGTGGGGGTAAAGTGTGAGAGACAAAGAGCATACACACAGGACCATGTTTTACTATGGAAATAATTTTCACCAAAGAGCTGTTATAATATGTGTCGATTCCTTTCAAACTTATATAAAAACATGCGTTCTTGATACCATATGTATTCGTACTTTTTCATTAGGTCGAACCTGATATATATCCTTTTCTGATATACTTTATCTAATATATATTGCTCTCTCTCTCTCTCTCTCTCTCTCTCTCTCTCTCTCTCTCACACACACACACACACACACACACACACACACACACACACACACACACACACAAGTTACTTATGAATCGTACCGAAAAGGTCAAGCATCGCAGTAATCCCTTCTTCAATAGCGGTTATAGGGTCCTCCCCTTCTATGTTGGTCTCCCGTTCTCCCTGCTCCTCGTACACTGGGATCTCTGTTTTGTCATCCTTCTTCCGGGCTTCGTTCTTACCACAACATGTCTCGTTCTGGTTGTAGCATGTGGGATTGTCCCGATTGAGCATGCATCGCATGAACCGATGCATCCAGTGATGAAAATGGGGTGGAGAATCAAAGAACTGGAAAAGATACACAATTTAAATTTTTAAAAAAATAGACCCACAAAAAACTAAATACACGACAACCTAGAATTTAGTCTATTATTCGCGTCACAGTTCCATGACTTATCCTAGAAAAAAAATCGAATTTACTGCATTTTACTTACTTATATTATCCAAAGATGAATTGTGTTTATTTGTTCAATGTTTATTTTAACCAGCTCGTGCTTGGTTATATCATGTTTCTGAACTATCCCAAACCCTTTGATTTCTCTGCGTCATATTGTGGCAGTGGGGTGGTGCGGGGGTGTACAGACCTAACTGGGTGACATTATGGGGGTGGGTGACACCAAAATGACTGTCTATTAAAAAAACATTTGAATTTTTGTGCAGGAATGGAGTCCATGTGAGTAACACCGTGAGTTAACGCACATGATTGTCTATAAAATTTGGCATTTTTTTACAGAAGGGAGATCCAAGGAGGTGACATCAACCCTAGTGACGCCACTGATGGGTTGGGGTGTTGTACAAGTTCACGCGAGAGCATAAAACATTAAACAGTATGTGATTATCAGAAGATCAATAATATTTTGAAAGGTTATGATTTGATTCCATATCTTTGTTTCTTTCCATTTTTTAAAGGTTTGCCTAATGCGAGATAAGAGACGTTGTCTAAGAGCAAAATTTCAAGAAAATACTTGAATACTTGAATGTAAACGCCAAGGTAAAAAAATTCGTTATTTCACCATTCTAATTCCACTTTTATTGCCAAAAAAGGCTATTTTATTTTGCTGCAAAGGAAAAGTCTCGCCTATTACGTAACAGCAGATTGCAATATTTCATCATATACTTGACACTTTGACTTACATGTCGCTGGACTAAAATTACAAAACTTTCGGACATTGGACCATATTTATTGCATTTTATTGTAGCCGTTTACTGCTCAGTTCCATCGTGATTTTGGTAAATGAGAATATTTTCCACGATTTTAGACAGAAGTGCGTTCAAACAACTATGGAATGTTAGCAAAAAACACACGAAACTAAGACAAACCATAACGTAATTTTTAACGTCATGATTTTGAACATAGAGCCACGATAAAAGGGTGAAATATCCCGAATGCTCTTTCTGCAAACATAAATATACTGCGTCCGAGCCACGATAAAAGGGTGAAATATCCCGAATGCTCTTTCTGCAAACATAAATATACTGCGTCCGCAATCAAGAAAATATTGCCTGTTACTGTGTGGTGGGAGGAGGCTTTTACGAAACGCGTATAGACATAGCAGTGGTTTCAGGAAAGCGTGTATTGCGTAATAACAAAAATATGGAATCACACTACGATTATTAGATAGTACGTAGTGAGACAATGTACTGTATTTTAGTGCAGTCTCTCACCCATACTATTTTTTAAATTAATTTATAACAAGGATTAAATATCGCCAAGGCATTAACATTTAGTAAAATTATGTTTTGTACGTGTTCAGACAGTGTTTGTCGGTCAAAGACATGCTCAACACGTGTATATGTCTCTTGATCTAAACAGTAATGCGAAAAATAAAATGTTAATTAATAATATCGTGTCTTATGAAGAGAGGATAAAATGAAGCAACAGGAAAATTTTAAACAAATTTAATTAACAAATGATATTAAATAAAAAAAACCGTATCTCGCCACAAGGACAAGAACTATTCTGTGCTGCCTTAATTTACTTACACTACGTCTTGCATCCCAAAACCCTGTGCGACGAGTCAATGGAGTACTGATTTTCATCATGTTGTGTTCTAAATGGAGCCCTCTTTGCTCGCACGTAGAACATAGGTCATAGTCTGGGCACGTGAGGCACTTGTAGCGAATCCCCACTATGGAGCCATCACACTCGTCACAAATAACCCCTGGATGGACCCTGTCACAGCTACCAGAAGAAGTCGGTGCTTGATTTTCTATTTAAAAAATTACTTGTCTCTTGAATCTAGTACAATGTCATTATATTCCAACCAGTACCGGATTTAGGCATAAGCTAAACAAGGTACAGCCTAGGGCCCCAAAGTCAGAATTCAGTCTGAAGGGGCACCTCATATTTATTTTATACCAAATATGGCCTCTATAGCTTCAAATAGCGTAGGGCCTCGCTTTGTCTAAATCCGGCACTGATTCCAACATACAAGATGTCTCTGAGTGAAAATTACGAATTTGTCCACTCTTCAAGCTTGTCTTATATAATGATGTTGATCCATCCATCAATTTATTAACACTACAGATTTTATATCAAATCAATACAATACGTAAACATACATACATACATACATACATACATACATACATACATACATACATACATACATACATACATACATACATACATACATACATACATACGCACACACACACATACATACATACATACATACATACATACATACATACATACATACATACATACATACATACATACATACATACATACATACATACATACATACATACATACATACATACATACATACACACATACAGCATTTTAATATCCATTCAAGATCAGATCATTAAAGTAGCAGCTTCAAATCAAAACACTTTTTCATTCTGACCTCGTTGCATTTAAAGAATTATCCGTGATCATGACTGTTAAATGATTACGTCCAGTTCTAGCCTGTTCCATTATAAAGGCTGCTTACCACGAATGTAGATTTTAAACAGGCTGTCCTCGACGTATCCTAAGGCTTCCATTAATTCTTCATCAGAAGAAATGGCGATGAGATCATTCTCGGGATCTATAATAATAATAATAATAATAATAATAATAATAATAATAATAATAATAATAATAATAATAATAATAATAATAGCAGAAGCAGTTTCATGAAGTCGATGACGACGACAACGATATGGCTTTAATCGGGTGGAAAGGTAGGTGCGTTTGCGAATTGTATAGATTAGAATCATTACGCTAGATAAATGTTAATGGTAGATAGAAAAGAAGATACTAACACAACTAAGTAAGTTACTAAGCAAAAAAAAATCAGCTGACTAACTAGCTGAAATGATAGCTGACTAACTGACTAGGTAACTATTAACCAACTGATAAATTAACCAATTCGTCAAATTATTTAATAAATAAACAAAGAAACAGTAATGAAAATAAATAAATACCTTTCCAAAACAATGAGAATTTCCCATGTCGAAGTGAAGAGAAAGTATCTGAGATTTTCCTGGATATATAATCATAGCTGCTTGAAACGTCTGCAGGGACTGAAAATCGTCGGATTTCTTGTTCTCCTGCTGTCAGTTTTTGCAAATATGCCTTTATAGTCAGTGACATTTTGTCCACCTCGCTGAAAGTCTTGTTAAAAGTCTGGCAATAAAATTAAAATATTTGTATCAGTGTCTCACCGTATGTGGTTCGAAACGCTTTGCCCTGTTTAAAGACGATAGCAGAGTTTATATACTAACTGGGTGATGACCCTATCGAGTAATGTCTTTATTTAGATTTTCTAGATCGTTTTAGAACTGTGATATGTCAGTTCACGATGATTTAGTTTTGTTCAAAATTTTGACTAGTGCGCAGTTTCCGTTTTATTTGTGAGTTGCGCACAAATAAAGGTAATAGGGGTGTGTATTCAGTCAGTTATTATTTTCAGTTGATGTGTTCTGATTCTTGACCTGTCAGTTTTAGTATACAAATCCTGGGATTTAAATTTAGACCACAGTATATTTTCACCGTGTCATGCAAATATGCATGAAGGGTAAATAACTCTTGCAGGTCTATGAATGTCGATATTTTTGTGGTAATTCGTATCTTACAAAAATGAATAGAATAACTTAACAATGTAGATACTTTTGATTATTTTTTTGTGTCAACTGTAGTGAAATCTGCCATATAAAGGGCATACGCTCATATAGAATATTTCAGAAATCCTTGCCCACATTTTTATGTGCATATTTAACCTTATATAAAGGATACCTCCTTACAAAGGACACTTAAGAAACTATTTTCCTCAAAACACTTGTATATTTAGCCTCACAGAAAAGACACATGTTCATAACGACATATCATAAACCCTTTAGCTCATAACCTTAACATATCTAACCTCTATATAAATGACACCTGTTCACACATGACAAGATTTAAGACATCTTTTACTTCATAACCTTTACATATTTCACTTCTCCATAAAGGACAAAATTGTATATTTCCGAATTATCAACTATAGGTCGCTGGCGCTGAAAATGAAGTACATGAAATCAGTCAAAGAACTAACATGGAGATGAAACTCTAAAAAATCGACCGGTTAAACTGGGAAGCATGTCAATAAATGATTGTTCAAAGTAACGTTAATTATGGCATGATTAGCTGTTTTGTCAATCAAAAATTCAACGTAAGAGAATTTAGGAAACTGTCGATTCTGATTGGTTAATGGAATCTTAAGGACGTACCTCTTGTAAGGAATTAGCGGTGCTACTTGGGAAAATATTTTCAGTCTAGAATCTTGCTTGAGGAAAGTAAGACTTACTCGGGGACGTAGAAAGTACGTTCTCGTCATTGAGTAATGGGCCAGATAGTCGTCTCAGATAGGAGACAGACTATACGTGGAAAGTTCGTGAAAAACGAATAAGAAACGGCAAAAGGTACGCAAACTTAGTTTCCAGATTTTAATATGATATTTAATTTGTTGATTTATTTGCAAATGTATTGATGTTATGATGTATGTATGCATGATTTCATTTTTCAGGGTTTTAGTGAAATGTTAGTCATGACATTTTACTCTTTGATTTTCTAATTATCAATTCATTGGGAGAATTGACAAGATTGAATGTAATTGAATGTTCATTGAGACAATTGTCAAGATTGCATGTAATTGAATATTCGATACATAGGAATGTGTAATAATGCCGTAAAATTCAGCTTAATAAATGATGGGTAATGTTCGTAGATTTATGAATTAAATCTCTGTCTAGTATGCCATTTATTGAGTGTATATATAACATGTAATTGATCTATTGAGTGAATATTCATATACTAGTTCGTAACATTGAATTGATCACGTAAAATATTTTAGAATAGTTAGATATGACGGGCTAAGCTTTATGTAATTTAACACTACTAAATAGTTTAATGTAAGAAGTCAAGGGATGTTAAATACGGGCGCATACCTGCTAGCCGTGAAGTGGAATTTAATGTTCCCCGCTAGCATGACCCGAATTAAGGTCAGGATACATGTAATGACCGCCTCTATTTGTAAAAATAGAAAATAGTGAACGAGTGAGCACGACATAATTAGGCAATTTGTATTTTCTGAGCCGAGTTAATGTACATACTCGGTAGAGTATGAATTTAATTTATCTAATCTGTATGATAGTATTGTTTGTATTAAACTATTATTTCTGCCCACTATTATCAAGATTCTACTACAGAATCCAGGGATAGCACAGTCTGTTCTGTCTGGTATATATTTATAATTATTTGTAATACAAAAATCTTTTATACCTTGATTTCTTCAATAGGAATCTGGAACGACTGTGTGTGTGTGTGTGTATATATATATATATATATATATATATATATATAGTAAATATATATATATATATATATATATATATATATATATATATATGAAAATTATTTACTAGGTCGTCATGCGAGTGTGTCTGCTACGCACGAGCTTATATAACACTGATTCAGTGCCATCAATTTTTGGTGATGCGTGCTTAGTCGTGACGGTATATGGGCTGGTTCGGGCAGGCAAGGCGATGGGTGCCATTTACTAGCGGACCTGGGTTCGAAACTCGGTAGAGTACGAATTTAATTTCTCTAACCTGTATAATAGTATTGTTTGGAAGGTCTATTGCGGGACATTTTATTTATTTAAGAAAACAGCTTCCTGAAATTTCTTGACAATTCGATGTCCGGATAAGATAGGTGATGATGTCGTTCATCGTTGATCTCAAGGTCACAATTTGTAGGCTATGATGAACTGAATTAATTCTGTCAGTGACAAGTAATACTAAAGTAAAATTTGTATTGCTATTATTGACCACATTTTAGTGCATTTGCTTCTTCTCTTATAAAAAAAATGATTTCTGCCATTTGAAATTCTGTTGTTGAATTGATTAAATTTTATATTTGTTCATTGAATGTGGGCTCGTTGTTTTAGTTCTTAAATATACTTGTTCAGAGATCTGCATTCTTCTTTCTATACATCCACAATGGGTAAATCACACCGCGGGAGGTCATTTCCTAGCAACGAACCGTAGTGGAAGGGGTTGGTGTGTTTTGAACTTCACCAATTTAACACAGTGACTCTGAAGATGAGAATAATAGTCACTACTTCTAACCACCAACACCTCTGTAACTATCAAGATGAAAATAATATTTGCTACTCGAAACTATTCACACCCCAACATGACTACCAAGACGGGAATATTATTCACTACATCATATTATCCATGTGCGCCCACAGGATTTTTTCAGGGGCGGAGATTTTGCGGAGGGGCATTATTTTGTGCAGGAGGTATTAGTCGCAAGAGTAAGAGTTAGTATAGCAGGCTGTCTGAAACTAAAGCTAATATTTACTAAGCGTTTTAACAGAATCTTGTGACATTTTCAGGTTCATTTAACTTGTCGGTATATATATATATATATATATATATATATATATATATATATATATATATATATATATATATATATATATATATATATATATATATATATATATGAGAGAGAGAGAGAGAGAGAGAGAGAGAGAGAGAGAGAGAGAGAGAGAGAGAGAGAGAGAGAGAGAGAGAGCGATGTGCAATAAACTACGAACAGTCCAAAACTACTATCTAACTAGCCTGAGCGCTTTCAATTCTTAATGAGTCTTTTTCAAAGTCATATATAAAACATAGACAAAAAAGAAACACGAAAACGTTGTGTTTGCAAAACTCTACATGGCTGTTTCTATATGAATTAGACATTTTGAAGTATTATATCTCAACCAGGTATTTTTCGGCTTGTTGTGGATACTGAGAAATAGTTGTATTAACCTATAAATATTTTTAGGTGAATACAAATATTTCTTAGTATCTGCAACATTTCGATGTAGGCTAGTTGAGACATAATAAACAACGTTTTGGGGTTTTTATTTGTGTTTATTGTCTATGTTTTCACTACTCCAATACATAACCACCTCTATGAGTGTGAGGACGAGAATGATATCCACTGCTCTAAACTACCTCTGTGATTCTCAAGAGGAGAATAATATTCGCTACTCCAAGCCATCGCCGTCTCTGTGACTATCAAGTCCAAAATAATATTCACTACTTGAAACCACTACTATCCATATGACTATCTACGTGAGAATAATATTCACTACTCTAAACCATGACACCTATCAAATGAGAAAAATATTCACCATGCCACAAATACGTCAGTGAATATCAATATAAGAATTATATTCACTACTCCAACAGTCACTACCACCATTCTGATTATCAAGACTAGAATACTATTCATTACTCCAAAGCCATCATAACCTCTACGGATAGCAAGACTAAAAAACAATTCACTACTCCAAAACTATCACCTCTGTGACAATCAAGATGACAACCTTAATCGCTACTCACTCCAAAAGCATCTCAACCTTTATGGCTATCAGGACGAGAATGTACACGAATATGCTAATATTATCTATGATTGAATAATATTACCACAACAACTATCAATATTCCGATAATTTTTTGTACTCCTTGTTGTCATCGTCATCTTAATAGAAATAGTGATATGTCCAAACGTTCGATATCGTAGTTGAAGACACATGTCCAAACACACAATGTTACAGTTTGAGACACATATCCAAACACAATTTCATAGCTGAAGACACAGATCCAAAACCGTTTAATGTCATACTTGAAGACACACGTTCAAACATTCAATTGTCATATCTGAAGACACATGTCCAAAACATTTAATTTTATAGTTGAAGACACTCCAAACATTCAATGTCATAGTTGAAGACACATGTCCAAATATAAAACGTCATTATAAAGACACATATCTGAACAGTCATGTTTGAAGACACATGTCCAAATATAAAAGTCATAGTTAAAGACACACGTCCAAACATGCAATTTCATAGCTACATACATATGTCCAAATCATACAGTGTCAGATACATATCCAAATATTCAAAACAACGTATTCTTAGATTCTTTTTGACTAAGTGCATCTGGAGTATGTCACGACTCTTTGGTCATTAAACTAAGTAACAGCCAGAAGCAATATAAACAATTTTTGTAAAACTTCTCAAATAATTTAATTATCAAAGTAAAACTAAAGTGAAAGAGGAACTTTCAGTATTATGAATTAAATCCAACATAATTCTATAAAAATGTTCTGCTAAAGTTATGAAGAATCAAATATTCCGTATAAATTTTAGATACACGATTGTATTGTTCCGCCAAAAGTCCAGAGGTTCAAATAGCGTTGTCCAGAATTCCTTTGAATAATTAACAATAGTCCTAGAATAATATTGATGTTTAATGGGCACAATGAAATTTTACCGAATAATTTTTTTTAAAAATTCCTCTCAAACAATATCCAATCATATCATAAAATGTATCTTCATACCTGATATTACAACAAGAAAACAATAAATAAGAATGAGAAAATTGTCTAGCCGTAGCTGTTTATGTACAGGTGTAAGAAGAAAAACATGCATTTCGTACATACTTCTATGCGACAGATTGGTAAAAGAATCCAAATGATTTAACCAACCTGAATAACCTTTCCAATGGGAAACAACTGCAAACTTGTCATCATGTTTACTGCCACGATTATCATTAGTTATCGTAAAACCCTCTCTGATTTTTATTTTACTCGTTCTTCATAAAAGTAAGGCGATTGTGATCACTGAATACAATAATCGGAAAAGTAGCTGAATTAATATACACTTCAGATTATTGTAAAGCTAAAATTAAAGCCAAGAAATCCTATCTCGATGGCGGAATTATTTCTGTTTAACTTGCACAATAATAGTACACAGAATGATTCATATTGTTATTCTTGGATTAATACACCACCTTTTCCTACATCACTTACATAAACATGCATCTTAAATGATAGTTTGAAATCGGGAGCTGAATGAACAGGTTCACTTTTAAGTATTATCTTTAATTTATTAAACGCCTCGTGATATTTGTCAGATAAAAACACTTGTTTCTTTTTCTTACTCAAAAATAATTCATAGATTCAGCAATTATGGAATAAAATGGCAAAAGTTTAAGTAATATCTAGCCATATCCAAAAATCGCATCAGTTGCTTATAGGCACAAGGAATTCAGAAATAACTTTATCCTTAACTTCTACATGCTTCACTTGATCAGATCCCACAATATGTCATATAAATGTAACTAAAGCTCGGGAAAACTCACAGTTGATCTTTTCATGTGTCGCTGTATATAATGACATCGTCGTTGTACGCATCACAGCTGCCTATACTAGATGATACCGTCTTTACTAAAAGTTAGAATGGTGAGGGAGAATGTTTCATGCCAAACAGCAATACTTTATATAGACAAGAGTCCATCTGGAGTTGCAGAGGCTAAACTTTCGTTTGCTCTATCCGTACAATACAGACATCAGTTCTTGGTATTGTAAATTAATTTGTTTTGACGACACTGTTCGCTTTGCTGTAGTCAGTGCACATACGGACAGTACTCTCAGGTTTCAGCTGTAGAATACATGGTGAATTTCAGAAATCATTATCCAACAAATGCTCAATTTCATTTTCCAAATATTCCTGCTTGATAGGATTCATCCAGTAAGGATGCTGTTTTAAAAGTGTAGAGGCTACAATTGCAATATCATAGTAGATTTGCTTTTTTAATTGGAATATCTGGAAACAAGTACTCATATACACATATTAACTGCTTCATTTCATTTTTGTGACTATAAACGTGAAAGTGACCGGTCCAGAATCGTTAAATATTTCTGAATTTCGAAGACTGGTTAAACATGTTATTGTAAACTGGTTACACGCCATCATTAAAATCGTCACGTTGTGGGTCAGGTACAACAAAATTGACTGAATGATTAACAAAATTATCTCTATCAGTATAACTCTTTAACATATCTACATGGCAGAGCTATTTCATTTTTAATTTGGTCTTCCAGGTGTGCTAACGATATAATTTAAGCCACTTTATTTTCTTTTTAACTGTGTAGGGACCATAATATCTAGACTTTAGAGGTATAGGCAAGAGAGAAAGAACTGTATAACCAGGCTGAATAGTTCTTTCCTTTGTATTTGTATCATATATTAACCTACTTTTTTATTGAGTATAGTGAATGTTGTTTCTGGCAATTTCACAAGCCTTTGGCAGATTATTTTTATACTTTGAGACATAATCTAGATGATAATTGATCCTCAGTGGAAAAAGTGACTCTTTTAACAAACATCAATGGTCCACTAACAACATGTTCAAAACATGTTTAAAAGGTTTAAAAGGACACAAACCTAATGGCTCTTGAACTGACCTCCTGCCAACAAACAAGGGTAAATGAACATTGTCATCTCAATCTTTTCTAGAGTCAAAACAACATGGCTGAGTCATATTCTTTTAAATCTGAAGAAATCTTTTCATCGCCTCCTGACTTTGAGGATGACATGAAGATGATTTAAATTATATATTTACCTAGTTCATTCAATATTTGTTGGAAATTACTTGACGGAAAATTGGAACCCTAATCAGATTGAAGGGATATGCGAAGGCCAAAAAGTGTAAAGAATTCTATAATGGCTTTTACTAAGGCCAAAAAGTGTAAAGAATTCTATAATGGCTTTTACTATGGTTGATTGATCAATACTTGCAGCGAAGAGCCCTCATGAAAGTCTTACAATTAAATGTGTCAAAGTAGTAATTACCTAATCAGCTTCATTTTAATAGTTCTTTTGTCATAGGTCTAATAATTGCACAAGCAGGGTATAAATCTGGGATTTCATTTTCAATGGGATCGACGTTTTTATTCGAGGAAGGCTTTTAAGGTACTGGTGGATTAATTACAAACGTATCTCCAGCTAATTCATTGTCTTGCAATAAATGATAACCTTCAGTGGGCAAAGACTTCAGCGCACCATAGTTACCGATTCTGAAACTGAAATGTCTGATGTTAAATTAACATTATGGAGTGTACTTTAAATAAAGTTACACACTACTACCTGTATAAAAAAATACTTTCAGAAAAATAAAGCTTCTCAGACAAAGGCAAATTATCTGATAAATAAAAGTCTGAGAAACTCCTGTGTCCTTAATAATTTAATAGGGATAGAATTATAAGAATCTCCAATATGTGACATAGAACCTTTCAACATGAATGACTCATATTTTCCGTAATAAAATCAGGTTGTTGTTTGTTTGACCCAACAAAAATATTATTTCCAACACATGACCTTGACCTCTTAGAAGTGAGTATTTGAAACAACTCCGTTTTATCGTCTATTTTAAACTTCACAAGATTATCTCAATAATTAAGATATCAGGAAATTTAAAAATAATTCATTCATTTTTTAACAGTAAGGAAGCAGGATCTGAAAAACACAAAGCTGATTCCTCTGATCGCTAACAAGAAAGTCTTAAAGCACATTTGCACTGAGACCCTAACTTATGCGAATCAGATCGTTGACTCTCGTGACCTTACATTTAAAAGAAAGCTTACTATACCTTTGTGGTCTGTAACATTGGAGCTAAGGCCAAATTTTGTGTCTGAAATTATAGTTGCATCTTTGCAATTTGACCAGATCATTCAAGTCATAAGTGTTTTGTAGTTTTGGTTGCTATGCATCTGTTTTTACAAGTATGAAAGAAGAAAGACTAGCTCTTCTTAACAGGGAATCGGATGAACCATTGAAGTCATCTAAATTCAAATATTTTGTCTCTATTTGGTCAGACTTTTGTTTGCTACAGAAGTGCCAAATAGTGACAATGATTCAGGTTTGACCTAATAAAGCATTAGTGTTCATGAATTTAATGAATAAATAACGGTTGAGACATTGCAATTCATGTCTTGTTTCTTCTTGACGGATCTTAGATATGTTTTTTTTCACATTAGTTTAGAGTCAGTATCTACTATAAGAAGTTTTACAGTACTCAGAGGGTGTTGCATTGTCTTCAGTGGTGAAATCGTGAAATCATAAAGAAACAATTGGCATGTTTTACAGAAGCAAGGGCTTTGATATTCTAGTATGTACTAGCTTTTAAGGCGAGTCCTATTGCAATCCGCACTGACCAGATCAGCTTTCACATTGTGCGCTGGCAGATTTGGGTCGGTGCAATTTGTTAGAATTAATCAGTTAAACAAGCGGATAGACTTTAATATGCTGGCGCATTTCGCGAATCATTGTTGTTTTTCAGCTTGATCTTGTAAGCGAGTACATACGGTAACGGGCTTGTCTGTCATAAGATGCAAAAACAAGTCAGTTAGTGTCATCCTCTTTTTACAAAACAAAACAAAACACACACACACACACACACACACACACACACACAAAGCAGGAGTATTAAGTAATGGTGAAATGACTGCCAAGATTTTAAATGTATTTTACAAGAATGACTGATGTTACATTCAATAAAGGTGTAGCGTCATTTTGAATGACACGAAAACATATCACGTCCTCCACGGAAACGTACCCACCTCGATCCGTCCCTGATTACTTTTTCTTATGGCCGAGAGATGGCGTAGTATGTTGTTAATTAAAGCTAAATGCTTAATTTGTAGCGAGTCCATTTTTGATTTGGCAAGAAAGTTATATAAGTTTAGCATTGGCTTCAATTTAAAAACACTTTCATCTTGACCTAACTCTAGGGTGTCGACGGACGTTTTTCTGGACATCAGAGATCAAAGAATTACATGACACAGACAACCTGTGTTGGAAAAAGAACGAATGCGATCAGATTGTGAGATCTGGCAACCATGCGACCAAACAGTGTTACACAGAAAAGAAAGCTATTGTATACAGAATATTTAAGGATTGCATCACAAAAATTAATATGCATCTGAAAGTGATGACTACTTCTTAACTTTCAACGATAAAACAACGTTTGCCTGCAATTTGAAGTAAAATAGTATCATATAATTGGAGATTTAATAAAATAGGTATGGTTTACGATGATTCAGTTCCGTTTTATCATAAGCAGTTTTCGTACAATGAAAGTTCTTTTCGCCAAAAAAAAACTTATTTCCATTAGAGGCAATATTTCGATTATAGTTAAAGCAAAGCAATATTTGCATGTATAGTATGCATTTCAAAGGTATATAGTACAGTTTTGTTTATTAGGGTTTCATTACGCTCGCTGATATTCCATTTAACAACATTTTGAGACTAGAAACACCATTGTGCATTTACGACCTACCGCATATACAATGAAGAAAACAGAAAAATGTGCAGGTACAGAGGAACAGAGAATAGACATATTGTTTTGCCAATTCTGGCTTTGGAACAAGTGTAGATGGAAAACTATTTAATATTACCGCCAACAGTTCCGGGTGTTTAGAAGTCGATTCTTTTCTGGAGCAGGAATGTATACCGAAGAAGCCTGTACCCAAAACGTCATTTGTGCTGGTAAAAGTAATGATTGAAAAGTTTAGTTAAATCAGAAACAAGACAATTTTCTTTCAAACTTTAGCAATTAATCAAACGTCGGTCTTCACGTCTTAGCCAAAGAAAACAACCTACACCCATCAATGATAACCTATTTTTGAATTTAGAAGATTGAGATTAGAAACGGCAATTCTCCCAAGACGTATATTGTGACATGTCCACTTATTTTGATTTCTTTGAACGAGAGACTCATATGGTGCTGATATCGCTTACAAGGCTTAGCTAATTTAACAGTTGACTTTTTCAATAAGTAGCTTTACAGCCCGATATGTAGACAAACAAACTATCTCACAAACTATATCTAATCAATTATTTTACTAATGTCAGGAAATATATTTTTCTCAAGACAAAGATATAATTAATATTTTTCCCAAGATAAAGATATTTTTAATATGCATTGTCTCTTGTTGATAATTGAAATGGAATCATCATTTTTAAATGACATCGGTTTGATTAATGAACTCTGAAAACAAATAATGTTTTCAGTTAGTATTTGAAACCAAGTCTGTCATGTAACTAATACATTTGTCTACTGTAGTTTACTTAGAGTCGAATCACAAATATAAAACAAGTTCAGCACATCAGATGTAAGAAAATCTAATTGGCATGTACACACCTCACTCATCAAACTGCGATATTACATCATTAATTATTATTATTATTATTATTATTATTATTATTATTATTATTATTATTATTATTATTATTATTATATAGTGCAGTGCGTGCTCAACCATTTAACAATGTCTTCATCAGCAAAGTGTAGAGCCTGCAGTCCACCGGGGAACTTCGACAGTGGACAATTGTTCACAATGTGTGATATGGTCTGAACAATTCCACTGCAACAGGAAGAGTTAGTGGTCTGGCCCCATTGGACAAGGTGGACTGCGCAACGTCTCTGTCGAGTCCAAAAGCAGTTCAGTGTGGTCCACAGATGCCGTTCAAGGTTGGAGCCATCAGGCATCAGTATACAATTAATAAAATCCTGTTCAGTACCCACGAATGTAGTCCCAGTCTATTTTTAGATCACTTTTTCCTGTCTCCGTTTGGTGGTGATACTAGAGTTAGATTTTGGCATTCTTGGTAAGGATTTAATGGCCATTGTTTATTCTTTAGAATGTGAGCTTATGGTGTGGTTGTCTGTGTGTATTTCGGCGACAGTGCACATTGAGTAATAAGGCCATGGTGATGATTCGGAAGTGAAATCTGTGTTCCGTTGCCTGGTGTTTTGTCTACAATTCAGCCTATCAAAAAAATGCCAGGTCTACCCATGACAAAAACTTCACCGTAAAGTCATCTTTGAAGGTATTTTAGATTAACATATGATTTGTATTGATTGTCACACAGTGCAAAGTTCAGTACTGAGAAACAAATGTAGAGTCTATATAGTAAAATTAATTGTGTTCTATGGCCTGGAGGGCAGACAGATGGCTCAACCACGAGGTAGTGGTTTACAACATCTGTTGAAGACCCCTCGACACTCCTTTTTAATAAACACGACCTTCAAAGTGGTAACAAGATTAGCCAGTCAAATGCAAGTTCATTGCATTAGAAAGTATGGATCTCGATTATTATCGAACTAGTCTGAGATTTTGGATGATGCAATGATAAAATTGCATCCTTAATATGGATTCCAGTGTGATAGCAAGAAATTGCTAACAGAACGATGACTGTGAATGGAAGTGGGTTTATACCATAAACTCACTCGAGCCGACAACAAAAGCTAAAAAACTATTTCAAAATATATGTAAAAATACTTTGTTCTCATAGAACTGCAGGTAAAACTGACTTGCAGCCGGCGATGTCTTTGGTGTCGAACAAACGATTCATTCCCTTTTGGATCAATTGGTCTAATTTCATACATTGATATTTTAGCCTCGTGAAAGTTCGTAAATTTAGTAAATGTCGTCTTAAATTTGCTTACAGTATTACTCGCTTATAAGAAGAGCAAAACTTCAAACAACAATAATCTTGATGCAGATCATGGTCCTTTGTTCTACTGATTATTCCTAACAAACTGAATAGACCTGGACGTGAGGTGCATTAAGCGATGGCTCCTCTGGGTCATTGCAATTAATTAGATCTCATAAGCAAGTAATAACGGTATATACAAGTGCAGTAACAAATCAAACATCATCTACGCTCCTAAATAAACGATTTGCACTTTTATTGTTCATTGTGTGTGTGTGTGTGCGTGTGATAGAGAGGAATATCAAAAGCGCTATGTAAAATATTACACAAATACACACGTATTTACATAATAAATAACCAATTTTTTTAGCAATATCGTTTATTCATAAAACAAGCAACACTGATTTTATATACTGTTATTATCCTTCTTTCCCTATTAAATAAAACAATCATTCTAATGACATCAAACGACAAAATGTTACAACCAAATTTCAAATGATGCTAACGCTCCAAATGGGTGTTTCCTTCAGTCAAGTTCACAAAAAAAATTCTCTACCCCAGGAATTACCAATGTATGCTCATATTGGTTCAAGATCTTGATTCTTAGATAAAATTAGATAATGCCTATAAATGCATAGTTACATTTACCTAACACCAGTTAGCATATGCTTCACAAGATCATTCAATATTATTTCACATTGTTCCATTTTGAACGTCAATAGTAAAACGTCTGAACTATTCTAATTTAATTCCATGCCTCGACGAAATACATCAACAAGACTGTATTTAGTAGTGTTTGGAACAATATTAGTTTCTGTGTATGTCTGCACTATTGTAATATAATTGTAGGACTTGGTGCAATAAATCAAGAATAAGGTGTTGAAATTGATCTTGGGACAATAGGCTTTTCTCTATATGTGTGTTTACAGTATTGTGATATAATTGTATAACTTTTTTGCCATCATAAATCAAAACAAATATCATGTGTTATATTTAGGACAATAGGCTCTCCTTTTGTGTGCCACTTGCGTTATTCTACAATCAAAACGAACTTTTTATGAAATTAGAGGTACAAAATACGCTCATCAATAAAAAATATGAGCTAACTGACAAAGTTTACAAAAATGATTCGCCTTTCAAACAAATAAGAAAGGTCATACATAAAATATTAATTATATCCCGGTGGACAGGGTGGGGGTGGCATATGTGTTGCACCACTATTTTAGATATCTGCCCAATGCATCGACGAAACGTGTTTTTAAGTAATTCCATCACATAATATTTATTTCGATAAAATCAATAGCACTACACACAGTTTTAAAATCGTTATTTTATATTTGATCCCAATTAGGAACAGTGTGGTAGATTACCTAACAGATGAACCACCAATACTTACTATGATAAATGCAGAAAAAAAAAACATAACAAAAAATGTTACACAAATTCTTAAAAAGGAAACAATTAAACATAATTCCAATATTTAATTCATCATATGTAGGGCTAATATCTATTAACAAATTTTATTCTCCTCGATATCTGTGTGTGTGTCTTAGGCCATGTTCCCGTCCAGAGTGTGTCGACTACGACCGGTAGAAACTGCATTAGGTTTCATTGCGTCCAGAGCGCGGCCAATGTCCCCATTCACTGACACAAGCAGGTTGGTCAACCAACCGCCATCATTGTTGAACCCCATGGCTAACATCTGATGCAGAGCTTCACTGATCTTGGGGTCTAAAAGGAAGTAGAGGACAAATTATGTTGAAAGTTATTACTGATGCTTTGGAATAAGGTCAGTCAACCAACACGTTTTTACAGAAGACATGCAAATTATACTAACATAAAAAATACTTCATACGAAAATTTTGTGGACATTTCAAACATTTTGTAAATAGAGTTAGTCATTCCGGTACCATGGTAAAAATCAACAGTATCTACCAAATATAAATCTATTATATTTAAAAATGTCTCACATTTGACGTCACTCTCACCTTGCGGTATAATGCGCATGTCGGTTTTCGTCTGATTTTTAACAGCTTCTCATTAAAAGGAAATATTGTATTAATTTGATATGCATATACTCACTTGGATGCAGGGGAAGAACATAGGTTTCCTCTGGAGGGACAGAGGACGGAGTCTCCGTATCTCTATTGCTGATCACTGGGTTTATACTCAGCTTTATCCAGCCGTCATTTTTGGGACTGGAAGTGGTACTTGGTTCAGAGTGCTGAGCATCCTAAATGAACGAAAGATACGACTATTGATGTCCAAATCAAAGTAATAATATACTTTTAATAATTTTTTTCATTTATAAATAAAACAATTTTGTTCTCAATATTTCGTTCTGACATCAATTTGCATTGTTATTCGTTCTCGAAAGGTCTTCAGTTTCAAGAATTTGTTACTGAATATTGAACATTCTTTGGTATCGGATATTGTTTTTTTTGCGTTATGATTTTTTTTATTAAACGTTATCTGAAATGTCAATGCTTTATATTGAAGAGGAAAAAAAATCAAAATCTGAGATAAACAAAGAAACGTATACAACGCGCGTACAAGGGAAATCCCAAACCATTAGAGAAAGATAAAGAGAAAGAAAAAAAAAACTGGAACAAAATTATCAGCATTTCACTTGGAAATTATATACTTTATTCAGTGAATGACACAAAGGGAAATAAACTAACATGAGAGATAAATCTGTGATTGCAAATCATTGCTTGCCATTATTGTGAGGAAATTATCTTTTTAAGAACAAGAGTACTATGAACAGACATTATCCACACCACCCGCAATGTTTAAAAGTCTTTATGTAGATAACTGATATTTTTGCAAAGAAACCATTACTTCTTCTTTTGGCCACAGGAACCATGACCTTTGACATTTTGATTTCAAAATCAATAGGATTCATTCTTACACCAATAGCAACACACCCACAAAGTCTTTTGACCGCAGACGATGGAGAACTCTAGTTATTGTGCTAAAGACTAATTTCCTATCAGCAACTGTGACTTTGACCTTTTACCTTTGACCCTGATGTTGATATGCAAATTATCCACAAAGCTTGGTAACAACAGACTGAGAATAATTAAAATTAATGCGTGGAAATCGTTGTCATTATTTCAGTCACAATAACCTAGAACTTTGATCTTTTCCGACCTAAAACGACATGGTTCTTCCTTACTGTTTATGAAGCCATCCAGAAAGTCTGGTATATGTAGATGGTCGGCAGTTAATATGCGCAAGCCAAGTTAATGTCAGATGAACGAACAAATGCACGGCATAACAATACTTCGCTTTATGACGGGTGTAAAAAAAAGCAATTAAAAAATCATAACAAATGAACTTACTATCACCATGGGCGAAGCTGGATGCTTCTCAGACTCTCTGATTAATTCCGTTTCGATGGACTTGGTGCCATCATCCTTTGATTTCTCTCCGGAAGCAAATGATTCCGGCTCGGTGACCGATGCTTCCTCGCTCTTAGCGTTATTTTCACCCTTCCGTTTCCATGGGCACCCAGGATCCTTGCCATGGTCATGATGTCCGCGCCCTGGGCAGCTACTATTACCGGCATGTCCACTTTTGTCACTCTTGCCGCATCTGTAGCGACGATCGTGGTGCTCGACGTCAACTGAAACATCTATGCCTAAAATCGAGAACACAAGACTTCATAATGCTTGAGCTCCAAACCAACTTTAGACACAACGAATACATTGTGGAAACACTGACAACGCGTTTTTTATATAAATTTAATTATCATTTCATTGTCTTTCTTTGGGATAGACAAACAAGGCTAAAAAAGCTGGCTTGCTTTTTTATTTACAATTTCTTTGATACTTTCCATCCTGCTTTACAGTTCTAATCTCAATCTGTTAGTAAATATGTTATTGATAAAAACTACAAACAAAATATTTTAGAAACTAGTCTGCAAGAATTAAGCACAATATTGTATATCACAAATCCTTACCAAAAGGGTCCAACATGGCAGCAACAGTTTCTCCACATTTTCTCCGCCTTCATCTGACAAAAATATTTTAAGAAACTTTAACGCATATCACAAATGCTTACCAAATGGGTCCAACATGGCAGCAACAGATTCTCCAACAGTTTTCAAATAGTCTTCTTCCACATTTTCTCTGCCTTCATCTTGCTCTTCAGTTTCGGGCATTTCCGGTTTCTCCTCCTTCTGCTTCTGGGCCTCCTCGGTTTCGTTATCAGCCGAACGTCCAGGACCATTTCGGTTATGCCAGCGTTTCATGAACTTGTGCATCCAACGACGGAAATGGGGTGGAGGAAAAAACGGCTGGAATTTTTAGGACACAGTTTAAATAAAAGTCAATGTACTATTATGTAAAGAATTAAAATTTCTGTATGGCAGAATATTTGCTTTATACAGGTTAATAATATTCGATAACACTTATCTTTTCAAGCTTTTTGTTACAGTTGCTGCTAAACACAAGGCATAATTCAATGACAATTATATTAACACCAGTCTATCATGCATAGCTTGAAACAGAATTTCTATGACCATTTAGATTGCTGTAATGTGTCATTAGGCTATGACTTTTCGCGTATTTATTTAGGCTACTGTTACTCATCAGAGCTCTTTAGAATGGACCTAGGAAACCTAGGCACTTTTCATGTATATAAGATACTCTCAGTCATATCGTTCTAACTTGGCCAATTTCACTCGATTTTGCAGATTTCTTCAAAGTAAGGCAAGAAGTGCTTTGGAAATATGTCTCGAATTTTTTATTTTTCTTTGACAAGAAGATATTTTTTAAAGAAATTGATATTATGATAGTATTCAGTTCACTAGATTTTAGAATGTGCGAGGTTCAACACGGATCTTAGAAAGAAACAGCCGAATTCGTCTTCTTTGCCTTCTATTATATATGACCTCATGAATTTGAGATGTCCCTTCACCGTAAATTAGTACAGATGTTTCTTTCAAATCAGATTTTTTTTCCTTGAAAAAAATATGACTGCCACTGACAGATAACTTGTTAGTGTGCAGTGAAACCTGAAGTAAAATCTGACAAAGGATACTTAAGTTGTTTAAGTTATAAAAAATATATTATCTCTTAGTTAATATCACAACGATATTTCGATTAAGAATTTAAAGATAAAACTTAGATAATGTACAAAACTGAACCTACGCCTTGTGGCCCTGGTCTATGGGGTCCAAAAGGAAACCCCATATGAGGAGGATATCCTGCGGGAGGTGGTACACAATACCCGGTCTCCATAGGGGTGGTTATTCTCATCATATCATGTTCCTTGTGGATTCCCTTCTTTTCACAGCTGCAACACAGGTCATAATCCGGACATGCCATACACTTGTAACGATTCCCAACAATAGCCCCATCACATCCGTCACATACCACTCCTGGGTGAAGTTCGGCATCTTTAGAACTATCACTCGAACATTTCTCTGGAAAATTATTAATAAATATTATTATAAACTTTGACCGATTTTAACATTTCAAAACCTTGTAACATTTCTAACATTTCAAAGCCTTGTAACATTTCTAACATTTCAAAGCCTTGTAACATTTCTAACATTTCATAGCCTTGTAACATTTATAACATTTCAAAGACATGTAACATTTCTAACATTTCAAAGCCTTGTAACATTTCTAACATTTTAAAGCCTTGCAACATTTATAACATTTTAAAGCCTTGCAACATTTATAACATTTTAAAGCCCTGCAACATTTCTAACATTTTAAAGCCTTGTAACATTTATAACATTTCAAAGCCTTGCAACATTTATAACATTTTAAACATTTTAAAGCCTTGCAACATTTATAACATTTTAAAGCCTTGCAACATTTCTAACATTTTAAAGCCTTGTAACATTTATAACATTTCAAAGCCTTGTAACATTTATAACATTTTAAAGCCTTGTACCATTTCTAACATTTCAAAGTCTTGTAACATTTCTAACATTTCAAAACATTGTAGCATTTCTAACATTTCAAAGCCTTGTAATATTTCTAACATTTTAAAGCCTTGTACCATTTCTAACATCTCAAAGTCTTGTAATATTTCTAACATTTCAAAGCCTTGTAACATTTCTAACATTTCAAAATCTTGTAACATTTCTAACATTTCAAAGCCATGTAATATTTATAACATTTCAAAGCCTAGTAAGGAGAATATGCTAGTCTTCTGATTAAGACTAAACATTCTACAATAATTTTAATGCAGTCTATAATAAGCTTGTTGTAGCGATAAGACTAGAAAGCATGTTTTTTTTTTTAAGAAAGAAAGCAATGGCTCAATACCTAATGGACTATTTGTATTACGAAATACTTTTACAAGAAGTGATTGAGCCCTTTAATACAGTATCTGATTACTAAAAGAGCAACAATTTCTTTCATGTTCCAACCAAAATGTACGTGTTGTAGGAAAACGAGCTCAGTAATTAGAAGTTTACGACACTTACCACGAACATAGATCTTTAAGAGGCTGTCTTTGACAAAGCCAAGAGCTTCAAGTAATTCTTCATCCCTGGAAAAAGCCACCTGATCTCCGTCCGAATCTGCAATTTAATCAATGTTCGAGTTATTATCTTACTAAAATACGAACACTATGCTACGGTGGCCTTTACATGCAATAGTTTGAAGATGGTTTAGAAAGAAAATCTTTTAGAATGGTATTAATCACAGCCAATCAGATGCAAGGTAACATCATTAATATGCATCGATCGTATTCGTTACTTAAGCTATCCAAGATCATGAAACGTAAGCACATGTTCAAAGTTGGATCAATGTTGGATCCGAAATATGAACATGATCTCTGTCAATAAGATGCATGATCACCTCATTATTATGCATAGATCTCGATCATTATTGAACACATCCAAGATCTAGATAGATATATGCCCATATTTTAAGTTTAATCAAATCATCCAAAAAAATAAGGAAGGAGATCTTTATGATATAAAATGCTTGTAGGAGACACTTTGACCATTTTTATTACGAATTCGACAGGAGATTGTTATTGTCTGAATCGTGATTGTTGTGAATCGGTATTTTTTCATTAGTCTATATTGAAATTCTCCGCTGATGTAAATGTTTTGTCGTGTCGATGTCTACTTAAAAGATTTTCCACTGATCACTACTGGACAGGTCAAGGCATTGATATTGTGGCATTCAACTGTTATTAATGTTTGTGAGATAGATACCACTTCTCTCCATCTTCAGTACATGACGTATAACCAATGACCTATACCGCGTACGATGAACTATAAAGAAATAGCATTGTTGTTTTGGCATGTCGCTCATTTGGCGATAAATAAACCCCAGGCCTGCATTAATATTGACTAGCGGTTTAATGGCTGACATCGCCTATTTATTTAAACCTGCAAAATCTGCGGTCATACTTTTCTGCACACGTATGTGTATATGTAAATCCACATGGAATAACACAACCCTTTGTCCTGCAGACATTTTTAATTTTGCGCTAGATATAGCAGTTATCAAATACCGATAAGTGTCTTAACTGTACGCAGTTGTGTTCCGAAAAGATTTGCGAGGAGGGGTTAAGTCCACATAATAAATAGGTAACATCCGGGCATTTCAATCACTTGTATTTATCACATACTATTAGTATTGGTAATAAAAATTTTAGGAAAAAAATTATACGCACTTAGTGAAAAATGCGAACATTTAAAAACTTGCATTGAGTTAGGGGGCAGATATGGACAATGTTCTCCCCGTGATGGATTTAATCTATTCTTCCTGTTATTATTCCCTGTGGCAGTTCAGAAAAAATTCTCATGTGCTGCTGCCTATTTGTTTAGTTTTTGAACGTTATAATTCATTTTTATTTGAGTGGACGGATAGTAAATAATTCACCAGAATTACCCACTTATTCAAAATTTGATAATTTACAAAAATTACGTCCAAGATTTGTTCACTGTAGGAAAATCAATTTTCGGATCGAAGAAGTCGTCATCGTCATCATCATCATCATCAATAACAACAATAGCAACATGACTATTTCCTTTACTGCAGCTGACATACAACCAAATAATCTTACCTTTCCAGTATAAAATGAACCTGCCATTTCGAAGCGAAGGGAAAACATCGGAAATTTTCCTACAGAGATATTCATAACTTCTTGAAACTTCAGCAGGTATTGAAAATCGGCGAATCTCCTCGTCTCTCGAGCCAGACTTCTGTAGAAAGGCCTTCACTGTCAGCGACATTCTTCTCAGGCTGTTTTGTAAATTACTGGTAATTTGCACAGTTACTAGCTTATGTATATATGTACGTAAACACGTTGAAATTCACTTGTCGTATCAGATTGTACTGAAACTTTTACTACCAGCCAACTCTTTTTATACCGAGACTCGCTAGTCAGCAACTCGTGACATGAGTCACTGATAAAAATAATCTACGCATTGTAAACATAAGACTAGGACAATTTTGCTACTCTAGTCAATTTTTAACAGGCTTGTTGAAATGAGTCACCACATTTGTGCTTCTGCGTTCTCGTTTAATCTCGGCTATGACGATATCTGTACGTCCTTTATGGTATCAAGGTACCAATTGATTTTTCCATAGACCTCAATGCTAATGTTTTGTGTAATAAATATACTTTCAATCCTACCTCAGCATGAATGTCACACGCTGTCACAGAGAACAATGTTTGATTGTCAATTTGATAACAACGAAAATAGGTAATCCATTGCATTTAAGAGAGATAACTCTGCAGAAACTAGACATGGGTAAAAGTTATCTATGTTATCTAGTACAAACTGGATCAGTGAAGATAGATTGACGTTGTAAAAAGATGCACAGATTATATTTTTTTAAAAAAAACCCGCTAAGTTTGCATTAAACACGCTGGTACATCGCAAACAGAAAATAGGAGCATAACAAACGGTTACCAATTTGATTTCATTTACTTATAAACTGACACGGAGAAAGGGTTTACATTGTCAAAATTATTTAATAAATGGTTTTTTATTCTTTACAATATAAAAAATACATGACGTTTTCATATTGACATTTATAATTTATGAACTTGAGAAATAGGTACAATTTAAATTCATAAAACACTCAAAACTGTAGAATTTAATGAGAAAACAAAATCTATTCTTTCATCGACCCATCTGTCAACAAATAAAGGTTTAAGACTAAGAGACATTTTATACTGACATACACGTGACCTATCGTATAACACTTAGCTAAATCATTTTAATGCATGTGTGGGGATTTTAACGTTGTAAATTTGATGTAATGTTTTAAAAATGAATGGATTTGTATGATTATTTTAATTTAGGTCATTATATATATATATATATATATATATATATATATATATATATATATATATATATATATATATATATATATATATATATATATATATATATATAAACAACGATAAATGCAAAATTAATCAAACAGTGTGAATGTTTGCTTTTCGACGGTACATGAAAATTCTTCTGATTCTATTTTAACGACACTTGACGAGAGAGAGAGAGAGAGAGAGAGAGAGAGAGAGAGAGAGAGAGAGAGAGAGAGAGAGAGAGAGAGTTGACTAGCAACAGTTAAGGTTAACTAGCTGCAGTTACTTCCTATAATATATTTGTGTGACAGCAGTTTTGTTCCTTTCATTACTGTTGTAGACTATATTTGGGCCAGTTTCTTCGCTTAATTACAGTACTGAAACGAACAATATTATTGTATAAATAATATCATACCTTACCAGTATTTTAGGCAGAAGACATGAATTCCCTTCATTTGTCTGCGGCAAAGGGATGGGATAGGGTCAAAAGATGGGACATCGCACGAAATAGGTAAATTTCGTTTCAGTGTGACGAGTCTAAAAATACCGGAAACTGCGCTTTGAACGCAAATTTGAACAAATGTTTGTCATCATCATTCACCGGAAACTGCGCATTAGACACAAAATTAAACAAATATTTGTCATCCTTTTAAGACAAATTTGGTTGATTATTCCAGAATATATATTTTAGACCCCTTTTTTGTAGGTTTTCTCCGCCACACAACTAGTCTCAATCTACTTAGATTTGATTAAGTGAAACCAACTTTTTAAAGAGTTTATGCTATTTTCCTCATCTTAACTATAATGTCGCTGACAGTGAGGGAGTTTTTGCTGGGGCGAAGATTCTAATGAGACAAATAAACCAATTTTCTCTCCTTGTTGGCGTGTCCTGTAGCAACGACTAGTTATTTAGAAAGATCAATGATCTCATTCCTTATCTTCGACATGGGAGATTCATCCTGTTTAATATTATTATTATTATTATTATTATTATTATTATTATTATTATTATTATTATTATTATTATTATTGTTGTATCAGTTATTATTGTTTGCTTGGATTGGTTTAAAATATATTTATTGTAAAATATATCACAGAAAAATAAAGAAATGTATACAATAAAATTTAGGGTGGAGAATCAAAGTATGGTGCAATTACATTACTTAAAAAATGCTTCCATTTATTGCTTAAGGTAATGATTTGTTTCAAATATAGTTAGTTGAAGGTTGTACTATTTTTCAGAATTGTGAATGTATTTTCAAGCAATCAAACGTGGCAATCCTTAATAATTTGTTTAATTTGTCAGTATTTTTCTTATTGACAGTATTGGTATTTTTAACCCTATTTTTATATCCTCATCTGTGGTAGGTAACACATAATGAAATTATAATTGTAAGCAACAATAAAACATTATATTCTTAATAACTAATACATAACTTACACATTGGGCTGCATAGAAGCAGAAACATGCCATGCAACAAAGCGGAACGAATGAGAACAAGTCGAAAATATTTTCCCAACATGAGATCATGTTGGTTACTATTATTGTTGTTGTTTCTTCTTCTTCTTCTTCTTCTTCTTCTTCTTCTTCTTCTTCTTCTTCTTCTTATTATTATTATTATTATTATTATTATTATTATTATTATTGAAGAGTCTCAGAGCGACCATGTCAACCTCTCAAATGACGACTAATTACTGGAAGTTTTGGAGCATATAAGGGAGTGTTTTAAAAGTCTTTATTCATGCTACGTAGTAGTTCGATAAATAAATTCCACCCCACCCCTAAATATGTGTTGATACTGTTGGACAATATGTGGGTCAGATATCACCTGTTCATTAAAATGTGTAATTTTGCTGAATGCAAATCCGTCTTAAACAAACCTTCGTTCACTTTAGACACATACCAGAAACTGGTAGCAACCATATCTAGGCGAAATTCACAAAGATTATGTGACAGAAAGTCATGCTATACCACTTTGATTTACAAGTCTCCAAACATAGGATTTGTGCCGGAAATATAATGTACATGTTACCAAAAGAACCCGTGAGTAGACGGTAACTCCACAGCAACGAGATATACCGATAACTCAATATAAAATGTACACCGATGCGTGCAAAAAATCTAGTTGCAATTTGTTTGCAGGTTTGAATAAATAGGCGATACCATCCACTAAACCATCAATCAATCATGGGTGTGGGGCTGATTTAACGGCCTATGTGGGAAGTACAGGTTGCTTGTTTTAGAATGTGGTTACCTTTGCGAATAAAGTTTTGAGAGGAGTTCGTTTTGAATGAACATTACTAACTTTCATTGTACCCCGAATGGCCGATAGGTCTAAACCGCTGTCCGTTACGGATCACTGCCATCTCACCTCTGTCTGCGTGAGTTCGTGTCTAGGATTCGGCGAATGTGGATATGTGAGAAAGCTTGCCAGTCGCTTCTCGTGGGTCGGTGGTTCTTACCGGTGATTTCCCGGTTTCTTCCTCCACCATTAATACTGGCCGCCATATATAGCCTATCGTGTGCTGAAAAGTGGCGTTAAGCCCTACAACAGCAACAACTAACTTTCATATTTTAAATGCTAAACGTGTCTCTATTGGATCATTCTACACCAATGTAAAACAAGTAATCTCTACAAAGAGAGCCGATGGAAGAACATTTTATCAATCTGAAAGGATGTAGTGAGAATGTCATCCCTCTTTACTTAAGAGTCTATACTTTTTATTTAATTCCTCTTTTCAATCACGAAGTGCAGCATGAATCCATTCCATGGGCAGAGTAGTTCTTTTAAGAACTATCTCCATACAAATGTACAACTTCATTTCAATTCATAATACATTTTTTTAAAGTGCTGCCTGTTATAGAGTCTGCTATGAACAAGTTTGGTTGGGGATTTTCGCTTTTTTTAAAGAAATGATTTAATTCATTTACCTCATTCTTTAATCTCACGTGTGTCTGGTTGTTTGTTTATTTATAAAAAGTATCATTTTACCAGCAGTGTTCTATTTTTGAATTTTATTATGGTACTAAATAGTTATCAAATCGCTGAAGATGTTGAAATTGGACATTTAATTTCCTTTCTTAATGTTTAAGCGCATCATCAATCACTTTCATTAGATGTGCACTCCACTGTTGCTTCATTATTTGTTTAAAAAATGTTGTTTTGTAAATCTTGCATTTACAAATAGCAATCATAGTTAAAGCGCTCGGCCGAAGGGAAATTTAAAATAGTGTGATTATTTTAACGAAATAAACAAATACAGAAATTTTAGCACATTCAGATGTTTTTGCTCAGTATTTATTCATCACGTGCATTGAAGGAAGTCAAACTCACGTGAAAAGGATAATCCTACGTTTAAATGATATATCAAAGACTTGCACAAACAGTACTATTAGCTGCCTCACATGAGGTTAGTGATAGCACTAGCCTGGTGTCAGGATAATGGTATTAGTTGGGTCATCATGCTACATGTCTGCGGCATGGTCCTCAAGTGCTAGACCTCACTATAAACTGCCACATTGCAGTTATCGTAGTGATAAGACTCAATTTGTTAAAGCTACTCAATTTATTAAAGCTACATTAAAAAGCCCAAATCACCAATATCTACACACACGAAAGTCTTACTTTACAAATTTATATGCACATTTTTACAAACTCAACTGGTGCACGCTTTTTCACCATATTGGCATTATTTTGAATTCATTTAGAGACTTTGTCGATTATATTATTGAGATACATCAAGACTGCTAGCACATGAACACTATTCCATGCTTTTGGTACATCAGCTCATACAAGATTATAATTCATTCGGAATACCAATGAAATTCATTCGGAATATTCTATACTTTTAGTTCATAATACTTAATAACTTTTTAAATTCTCACTTTGTATTCTAATTAAATAAATTATTTGTTGAAATTTATAAAACTTTTTGATTTTCGCTCTTTCCCGTTACTGTTTCTAAGACCTTAGAATCCTAACAGAAAATATTTCCTCAGTTAGATTCCTCTATGTTTGCACACACACACACACACACACACACATATATATATATATGTATGTATGTATGTATGTATGTATGTATGTATGTATGTATGTATGTATGTATGTATGTATGTATGTATGTATGTATGTATGTGGTTGTGTGTGTATACATATATCTGTGTATGTGTGTGGAGTACTTACAACATTTCAAATATTGTCTACTGTCCTAATGAAACGGTGCAAACATTCCTTATTCAGTGTGGGTGTGGGTGTGGGTGTGGGTGTGTGTGAAGGAGAGATCTAAAGTGTCTAAAATATTACACAACAATTTACATGATAACAAAATTGTTTTTAAAATATATTTTATTAATAAAGCAATTAACTCTGATTTTATGAATTGTTCTTATCCTTCTTTCCTTATTATTACACAGCCATTTTGATAATACTGAATGACAAAATGTAACAACTGAATCTCAGATATATTAAATCTCCAAATGGGTGTTTCCTTCACTCACGTTCACAAAAAAAAATGTTCTCCTGCCCAGTAAACAGCAGTGTATGGTACATGAACTTAGATAATGGGTATAAATGCAGTTACATTCACATAACACAATGTAGCAAATGCTGCACTAGATCATTCAAAAGTATTTCACATTGTTCCATTTTGAACATCAATAGATAAATGTCTGAACTATTCTAATTTAATTCCATGCCTTAATGCCATAGAACAACAAGAAGGTATTTATTATCTTGGGAAAACAGCCATTTCTGTGGATGTCGGACTATTGCAATATAGTTGCATAACTTGGTGCCATAAAAAAAGGTATTTACTGAACTTGGCATAAAGGCTTTTATGTGTATCTGATCTAATATAATATAACTGCATTAGGTTTCATGGCATCCAGAGCGCGGCCAATGTCCCCATTCACGGACAGAAGCAGGATGGTCAACCAACCGCCATCATTGTTGAACCCCATGGCTAACATCTGATGCAGAGCTTCATCGATTTTGGGGTCTGAAAGGAAGAAGACAAATTATGTTGAAAGTTATTGCTGTTGCTTTGGAATAAGGTCAGTCAACCAACAAATCTTTTTACAGAAGACATGGAAACGACATATACAAACAAAAAAATACATGATACGATTATTTTGTGGAAATTTCAAATATTTTTGTAAACAGATGAAGTCATTTAGATTAAAGTACCATGCAAAAATGAGCGATATTGTACCAAAAATTATATCTATTCAATTTGAAAATGTTTGACGATTGATATTATCACCACCCTGATCTTAATGTAAATCAGACTGAGTTTTTAACAGTCTCTGATACAAAATAATGTATTGGATATGCATACACCATTTATCTGGATGAAGGGGAGGAACACAAGTTTCCTCGGAAGAGTCAGGGGATGGGACCTCCGTATCTCTATTCCTGACCGCTTGATTCTTGTTTATCATTGTCCAGCCGTCAACTTTGGGACTGGAAGATGGCGTTGGTTCCGAATACTGGGCATCCTAAATGGACGAAAGATATGAATGAAATAATATACTTTTGATGATTCTTGTTCTCTATAAATAAAAATATTTTGTTTTCATCCTTTAGTGCCAACATCAATTTTCATTGTTCCTCGTTCATGAAAGGTCGTCACTTTCATGAAACTGATACTGAATATTGAACATTTAGGTGAATAAGCTATTTGTCTTCTGTTTTTGTATTTATTTTTTTTATTGGACATTATTTGAAATTTCACTCATTTATATAGACAAGCAATAACTCGAAATCTCAAAGAATTAAAATTGAAATACAAAGAATGTACTGGAAGTCAAATTGAACAGAGATATATAAAAAGAACATATGTTAGAAGTAAAATAACCTTTAGTTTGTAAACAACACAAATACAAATATACTAACATGATAAATGAATCAGTGTCTGAAAATCATACCATGCCATTATTGTGAGGAAATTCTTTTCTTTTTAAGAATAAGTGTACAGTGAACTGATATTATGCACACCACCTGCAATGATTAAAATTCCTTTATGTAGGTAGCTGATATTTTCGCAGAGAACCATTTCTCTTCCGTCAAGAACACTGAACTTGACCTTTGACATTTGGACTCTAAAATCAATAGGATTCATCCATAAACCAACTGAAATCCATGCACAAAGTTTGTTAACAGTTGATGATGGAAAACTCTAGTTATTGAGCTAAAACTATATTTCCTGGCAGCCTCTGTGACTTTGACATTTACTTTTGACCATGAAGTCAATATGCTTTTTCTTTACACAAGTACAAGCTATCCAACTTTTAGTAACTACAGATTGCAATGAACCCAAATTATTGTGCAGAAATATTTGTGGTTTTTTCAGTGGCATTGACCTTGACCTTTGATCTTTTCAGTTAGAAAATGACAGAGTTCTTCATTGCGCAAGTGAAGCAACCCAGAAAGTTTGGTACGTGTAAATGTTCGGAAATTAATGTTATTGTGTGCAAACCACATCAACGGACAAATTCAAAACATATAAATAACGCTTCGCTTTATGGCAGGTGAATGAAAAGCTATAGTGCAATCGTAACAAATAGACTAAATGTCATCATGGGTGAAGCTGGTTGCTTCTCAGACTCTCTGATTAATTCAGTTTCAATGGACTTGGTACCATCGTATTTTTTATTTCTCTTTGGAAGCAAATGATGCTGGCTCGCTTACACATTGTTCCTCGCTCTTAGCGTCTTTTTCTTCCTTCTTTTTCCATGGACATCCGTTACCTATGCCATGGTCATGATGTCCACACCCTGGGCAGCTACCAGTACCATGTCCTCCTTTTTCTTCCTCTTCGCATCTGTGGCGATGACCGTGGTGCTCAACATCAATGGAAACATCTATGCCTAGAATAAAAAATACATGACTGCACTGTACAGGGTTCCTGCAGACTTAACAAAAACAAATTCCATGACTTTTCCAAAACTTTTCCAGGGCCATTTCATAAAACTTAAGGACCGCATTATCTTGCATTGTCAAGTAAATGAACATAAAGAATGACATCTTTCAACCTAAAATAAGAAGTTAACAACAAATATTTTTAATATGTACATTTTAAATTTACCTGTGCTAGCACACTTTGACTTTATGTAGTAAATCACGTCATAATCCGATGATCAATGTAATTTGTATTCAAAAGAAAGAAGGAAACAATTCTATGTAGTCTTTGTATGTGTTCCTATTTACAATATTAACAAAACACATTACTTTCCAGTTGCTTTCTTTTATTTAGTGAAATACTCCGGAAATCATGTGATACTTCCATTAGTGGAACTTAACTCTTATTATATGAATTGAAACCATTTATCGATTGTAATTTTATCATTTTTTTTTAATCAGTTCTCGGTGCTCTATGTAATTTGAAGTAATCAATTTCTTTAACTCCATTGTCACAAATTCCATGACTTTTCCAAAACTTTGCAAGGTTTTGACAAATTCCAAAACTTTTTAAGGCCTTTGAAATTTATTTTTTAAATTCCAAAACTTTTCCAGGATTCCATGACCTGCAGGAACCCTGAGCACAATGCTAGAAATATATACCAACACCACCGTTCCATATCAAAGCTACTGCTTGGCCACTCTTAATGAATTGCAAAAATATATGCATCGCAGTAACAAAAAATGGTTCCTATTGAAAAGAAAAACTTTCCAACATGTCATACACTTTCGTATCACATGTTAACTAGCAGCTAGACATTGGTTTGACACGATCACGTGCTTTAGTACTTTTAGACACTATGAATACATACTTTAGTACTTTTAGACACGATGAATACATACTTTAGTACTTTTAAGCACATCGTACACAAATGTTTCACACTATATAGTGAGAGTTCATGTATAACAACAATTAATTTCGCTTCAAGCACTTTAGAAACGAAGGGTAATTTGCATAAACAATGACAACACAAAAACTTAATCACATTTTTGGGAAAAACACAATTTTGGGGGGAAAAACACAATTTGTTTGGGAAAAATACATTGAAAATATGCTTTAAATTGACATCAAAGGTAAGGTTTGTCCGTTTTCTTCTTTATAGCTATTTTGTTATTTAATACTTTGTGGATTTAATGAAATATTAAATGAACTAATTAAATAATATAACTCCATCTACATGATATGTCAATAAAATGCATAAATTCTGCTCGCATTTAACATTTCATTAAACTTTTTTCCATAATATAAATCAATTAATGAATGTTGGAGCAACTAAGTGATGGACCAATCCTTTAATGATCAGTTTCTTAGAAAATATGCTGCCACTCGCAAATAATAAAAGTGTTGAAATTATGCCATGAGATTTTTTTGTTAACGAAAAACCAAGAACAATAGGAAATTTACTAGCTATTTATATGGACTCAGCATAACATGAGGAAGGAAAGATGGAAACAACATCCACTTTAGAATTATCAAAACAGGTGAATGACTTTCTCAAACCAGTTTAGGATATGTTTCAGACATGGACAGTCAAAGAGAGAGAGAGAGAGAGAGAGAGAGAGAGAGAGAGAGAGAGAGAGAGAGAGAGAGAGAGAGAGAGAGAGAGAGAGAGAGAGTTATTTTCCTGGCATATTATTTTCTTGCATCACTTATTAGACTTTATATTTTTTCAGCTTGAAAAACACTGCAACATGTGAAATGTGGGCAAAGGTATTGAACAAATATTTTAAAAGACCAGCAATAAATTTTTTCATGGAAAGTTCATAAGTATTAGAAGCGCAACTATACAGATAGAGTTACTTAAAACTTAAGTAGTCCTTCTCAAAGTAACTTTTGACCCAATGCACTTCTCCAATCTTGTGATTCATGACCTGAACACATGCAGCAACCTGTCATATGACAACATTTGTAACCAATAGTTTGCAGTATTTACCTTTTCTGTTTTCGTAATAATTTCCTTATAAAGAACGTTTCAATTTTTGAGAAATGAAAACAGAAGTCCCAAGTACCAACAAATCTAGCAGTAAGATGGGTGACTAAATTTCAATATCAACTTAAGGTCTGCATTAAAAACCTGCATGTTTGTGTGGGGTAGTTATCCTGGTGCAAAATAAAGCCACCCCTCAGTAGTGATTTTCTTTGGGGTTTTTAATGAAAATTTTTATAATTACTTTTTGTTCAAAACACAACTCATCAACAAATATAATGCACAAATATATCACTGTCATTAAGCATGTGTCATTTTCAACATAAAATGATGTTATGTCTTAAATTAGGACATTGTGGTTTATAAATGGACAAAATTTCATGCCTTCAAAATGTTTTGTTTTGCATATATTATTCTAGAAATTTTCAGTCAACCCTCGACTTCACGTGTACTCATTCTATTTGCAATGTCTTCGTTTATCCCCAGTGGGATTTGTATCATGATTGTTTCTTCACGTTTGAAGTTTGAAATTTAAACAAGTTAAACCGGAGCTCTTGTGGCTACCAAATAACTATCTAGCTTTTTGGAATGCTATTTTTCCAATCACTTATTTATTTAACTTTATTTGGGGACACCATCTATCCTTTCGTGATCACAATCGCTCATTTCAGCGTTCCCAAATAGAAAGATGAGACTAAAAAGTTTCTGTAAGCTGACTTGCTTTTACTTCCTTAATAGTTTATTGCTATTTGTTTTCTTGCTTTGTCATTCTTATAAAAATTTATCAATATTGTCCTCATAAAAAATGACAAAAATACTTTAAGAAACTTTAACGCAAATTACAAATGCTTACCAAATGGGTCCAACATGGGAGCAACAGATTCTCCAACAGTTTTCAAATAGTCATCTTCCACATTTTCTCCGCCTTCATCTTGCTCTTCAGTATCAGGCATTTCCGGCTTTTCCCCCTTCTGCTTCTTGGCCTCCTTAGTCTCATTCTCAGCCAAATATCCAGGACAATTTAGGTTTTGCAAGCGTTTAATGATTTTTGGCATCAAGCGACGGACATGGTGTAGGGGATCAAATGTCTGTAATTTTGAGGACACAGTTTGAATAAATTTTTAACGTCAAAGTACTGTTAGGAGTATTTATAATTTCTGTCTGGTAGAATATTAGTCTTAGCACAAATTTTAGTCTAAACAATACAAATACAAATATAATAACATGATAAATGAATCAATGTCTGAAAATCATTCCATGCTATTATTGTGAGGAAATTCTTTTCTTTTTAAGAATAAGAGTACAGTGAAATGATATTATGCACACCACCTGCAATGATTAAAATTCCTTTATGTAGGTAGCTGATATTTTTGCAGAGAACCATTTCTCTTCCGTCAAGAACACTGAACTTGACCTTTGACATTTGGACTCTAAAATCAATAGGATTCATCCATAAACCAACTGAAATCCATGCACAAAGTTTGTTAACAGTTGATGATGGAAAACTCTAGTTATTGAGCTAAAACTATATTTCCTGGCAGCCTCTGTGACTTTGACATTTACTTTTGACCATGAAGTCAATATGCTTTTTCTTTACACAAGTACAAGCTATCCAACTTTTAGTAACTACAGATTGCAATGAACCCAAATTATTGTGCAGAAATATTTGTGGGTTTTTTTTCAGTGGCACTGACCTAGACCTTTGATCTTTTCAGTTAGAAAATGACAGAGTTCTTCATTGCGCAAGTGAAGCAACCCAGAAAGTTTGGTACGTGTAAATGTTCGGAAATTAATGTTATTGTGTGCAAACCACATCAACGGACAAATTCAAAACATATAAATAACGCTTCGCTTTATGGCAGGTGAATGAAAAGCTATAGTGCAATCGTAACAAATAGACTAAATGTCATCATGGGTGAAGCTGGTTGCTTCTCAGACTCTCTGATTAATTCAGTTTCAATGGACTTGGTGCCATCGTATTTTTTATTTCTCTTTGGAAGCAAATGATGCTGGCTCGCTTACACATTGTTCCTCGCTCTTAGCGTCTTTTTCTTCCTTCTTTTTCCATGGACATCCATTACCTATGCCATGGTCATGATGTCCACACCCTGGGCAGCTACCAGTACCATGTCCTCCTTTTTCTTCCTCTTCGCATCTGTGGCGATGACCATCGTGCTCAACATCAATGGAAACATCTATGCCTAGAATAAAAAAATACATGACTGCACAATGCTTGAAATATATACCAACACCACCGTTCCATATGAAAGCTTAGCCACTCTTAATGCATTGCAAAAATATATGCATCGCAGTAAAAAAAATTGTTTCCTATTGAAAAGAAAAACTTTCCAACATGTCATACACTTTCGTATCACATGTTAACTAGCAGCTAGATATTGGTTTGACACGATCACGTGCTTTAGTACTTTTGGACACGATGACTACATACTTTAGTACTTTTAAGCACATCGTACCCAAATGTTTCACACTACATAGTGAGAGTTCATGTATAACAACAATTAATTTCACTTCAAGCACTTTAGAAACGAAGGGTAATTTGCATAAACAATGACAACACAAAAACTTAATCACATTTTTGGGAAAAATACAATTTTGTTTTGGAAAAACACAATTTGTTTGGGAAAAATACATTGAAAATATGCTTTAAATTGACATCAAAGGTAAGGTTTGTCCGTTTTCTTCTTTATAGCTATTTTGTTATTTAATACTTTGTGGATTTAATGAAATATTAAATGAACTAATTAAATAATATAACTCCATCTACATGATATGTCAATAAAATGCATAAATTCTGCTCGCATTTAACATTTCATTAAACTTTTTTCCATAATATAAATCAATTAATGAATGTTGGAGCAACTAAGTGATGGACCAATCCTTTAATGATCAGTTTCTTAGAAAATATGCTGCCACTCGCAAATAATAAAAGTGTTGAAATTATGCCATGAGATTTTTTTGTTAACGAAAAACCAAGAACAATAGGAAATTTACTAGCTATTTATATGGACTCAGCATAACATGAGGAAGGAAAGATGGAAACAACATCCACTTTAGAATTATCAAAACAGGTGAATGACTTTCTCAAACCAGTTTAGGATATGTTTCAGACATGGACAGTCAAAGAGAGAGAAAGAAAGAAAGAGAGAGAGAGAGAGAGAGAGAGAGAGAGAGAGAGAGAGAGAGAGAGAGAGAGAGAGAGAGAGAGAGAGAGTTATTTTCCTGGCATATTATTTCCTTGCATCACTTATTAGACTTTATATTTCTTCAGCTTGAAAAACACTGCAACATGTGAAATGTGGGCAAAGGTATTGAACAAAAATTTTAAAAGACCAGCAATAAATTTTTTCATGGAAAGTTCATAAGTTTTAGAAGCGCAACTATACAGATAGAGTTACTTAAAACTTAAGTAGTCCTTCTCAAAGTAACTTTTGACCCAATGCACTTCTCCAATCTTGTGATTCATGACCTGAACACATGCAGCAACCTGTCATGTGACAACATTTGTAACCAATAGTTTGCAGTATTTACCTTTTCTGTTTTCGTAATAATTTCCTTATAAAGAACGTTTCAATTTTTGAGAAATGAAAACAGAAGTCCCAAGTACCAACAAATCTAGCAGTAAGATGGGTGACTAAATTTCAATATCAACTTAAGGTCTGCATTAAAAACCTGCATGTTTGTGTGGGGTAGTTATCCTGGTGCAAAATAAAGCCACCCCTCAGTAGTGATTTTCTTTGGGGTTTTTAATGAAAATTTTTATAATTACTTTTTGTTCAAAACACAACTCATCAACAAATATAATGCACAAATATATCACTGTCATTAAGCATGTGTCATTTTCAACATAAAATGATGTTATGTCTTAAATTAGGACATTGTGGTTTATAAATGGACAAAATTTCATGCCTTCAAAATGTTTTGTTTTGCATATATTATTCTAGAAATTTTCAGTCAACCCTCGACTTCACGTGTACTCATTCTATTTGCAATGTCTTCGTTTATCCCCAGTGGGATTTGTATCATGATTGTTTCTTCACGTTTGAAGTTTGAGATTTAAACAAGTTAAACCGGAGCTCTTGTGGCTACCAAATAACTATCTAGCTTTTTGGAATGTTTTTTTTTCCAATCACTTATTTATTTAACTTTTTTTGGGGACACCATCTATCCTTTCGTGATCACAATCGCTCATTTCAGTGTTCCCAAATGGATAGATGTGACTAAAAAGTTTCTGTAAGCTGACTTGCTTTTACTTCCTTAATAGTTTATTGCTATTTGTTTTCTTGCTTTGTCATTCTTATAAAAATTTATCAATATTGTCCTCATAAAAAATGACAAAAATACTTTAAGAAACTTTAACGCAAATTACAAATGCTTACCAAATGGGTCCAACATGGGAGCAACAGATTCTCCAACAGTTTTCAAATAATCTTCTTCCACATTTTCTCCACCTTCATCTTGCTCTTCAGTATCAGGCATTTCCGGCTTTTCCCCCTTCTGCTTCTTGGCCTCCTTAGTCTCATTCTCAGCCAAATATCCAGTACAATTTAGGTTTTGCCAGCGTTTAATGATTTTTGGCATCAAGCGACGGACATGGCGTAGGGGATCAAATGGCTGTAATTTTGAGGACACCGTTTGAATAAATTTTTAAAGTCAAAGTACTGTTAGGAGTATTTATAATTTCTGTCTGGTAGAATATTAGTTTTAGCAGATTCCACATATTCGATACTTCTCACATTGCTGCTTCACACAAGGTATAATTCAATGGAAATTATCTGCTAACACCAGTCTCTCAAGCGGTGTTTGTTTTTAGATTGCTAAAATGCATCAGTTACCTACGAGTTACCACACATTTGTATAGGTTACTGCTATTCATCAGTATTTATATAGGTTACTGCTATTCATCAGTATTTATATAGGTTACTGTTATTCATCAGTATTTTTATAGATTACTGTTATTCATCAGTGCTCTTTAGCATTGGCCTCGGACACCTGGTCTTTTTTTATGTATATAACATACACAGATTCATATCAGTCTAACTTGGCCATTTTCACCTAATTCTATAGAAATTTTCAATTTATGGCTAATAGTGTCTTGGAAGTATGTCTGGAGAGTTCTGTCTTCCAACAAGAAATATTTTTTTAAATGTTGATATGACAATAGCAATCAATTTGGTTGGTTTTCAAATGAGTGCGGTTCAATGCAGATCTAAAAAAGAATGAAAGCTGCTTAAACTGAATTAGTATTTTCCTCCTGTTCATTTATAAATGACCTCATGAAATTGAGAAGTAAGCTGCGCCTCTACCAATTAGTAAGTTATTAATTTTTTTTAAATCAGAATTTTTGCCTATTTTTGTGACTGGCAGAGAACATTTCAAATTAGGCAGTGAATTTTAATGAAAATTAGGCAATGGAAGTTTAAGTTATAAAAGTATAAATTTTACATATATTGAATATATTGAATATATATTGAAATATATTGAAACCCCATAGGTTATCCATTGAACCCTGACAAACCACTTGATGTATTTTCCTGTTTAATAGTCATGTTACATATACAACAAACTGTTTTCTTAGATTATTCAACACTCAACTGGATTTTCTGTGAGATGGGTAACTGACTGTCACCGCCCTAAACCAAGATGTCATTTATAATTGCAGAGAATATGAAATAAAGAACTTATGCAGTAAATGTCACTGAAATCTTTTGAGTGTTATTGTTACATCGACATCTTTAATATAAGAAGTTATACACTGAATTCAGCCAATAGACAACATTTAACTTACGCCATGTGGTCCAAAATGAAACCCAATATTAGGATGATGTTCTTTTGTAGGTGGTACACAATATCCGGTCCCTATAGGGGTGGTTATGTTCATCATATCATTTATTCCCTTTTTCTTACAGCTGAAACACAGATCATAACCCGGGCACTCCATGCTCTTGAAACGATCCCCAACAATAGCCCCATCACATCCAACACATACCACTCCCGGTTGAAGTTCAGCCTTAGCTTCTTTAGAACTATCACTCGAAGCTTTCTCTACAATATGATTGATAAATATTATTTTAAATGAAATTGTTACGATGATATTCTTTCGAAAAGAAATGCATCATCAATATTTGTTATTTAAAAATAAAATATGGACCACCTTCTTGCCATTTACTTGGACTCAATGACTAATTAATATGTGCAAGAGGAGACGAATATGTCCTCTGCTATAGACTAAATATTCTATAAAAGTATTACTTCAGTTATAATCAGTCTGTTGTAGTAATAAGATTAGAAGACATCCGTCTATTTTAATGAAAGACTGCAAGCGCACAAAACTTAATAACCTGTCTTGTATTATGAAACTCCTTTAGAAACATTCCATAAAAACAATATCTGGTAACCAAAGGAGCAACAATTTTTTCCATGTTCCAACCCAAATATCCGTGTTGTAACCTTGTAACATGGCTCAATACCCAATGGACTGTTTTGTATTACGAAACACTTTTGCAAGAAGTGATCGAGCTCATT
This sequence comes from Potamilus streckersoni, assembly GCA_016746295.1. Lineage (NCBI taxonomy): Eukaryota > Metazoa > Mollusca > Bivalvia > Unionida > Unionidae > Potamilus > Potamilus streckersoni. The sequence goes on along the minus strand of JAEAOA010002358.1, from coordinate 5,930,037 downwards.
AATACTGTATCTGATTACTAAAGGAGCAACAATTTCTTCCATGTTCCAACCCAAATATCCGTGTTGTAGGATAAACGAGCTCATTAATTAGTAGTTTACGACACTTACCACGAACATAGATCTTCAAGACGTTGTCTTTGACAAAGCCAAGAGCTTCAAGCAATTCTTCATCTGTGGAGAAAGTCACAAGATCTCCATCGGAATCTGCAACATAATTAAAATTCGACTTTTTTGACTTTACAGAATATTATATAGTTACTAAAATATGCTATCATAGCCTTTAAATATACATTTTCAAAGCAAGTTAGAAAAAAGCGACCCAACTGGGCTTGATATCACTCACCTAACTAAATTATCACTAATCAGGTTTATGAAGTACTGTAAGAAAACTGCCAAGGCAAACTATCTCCCAAACTTTATATCCTGTTGAATTTACTTGTTATACTATATCCTGATAAATTTCTTCTAAATATTTTGGCATAGTTAATATGCAGACTTTTGATTATAATTTATATCATCCATGCATTTTCTAATATAAATGCAGCAAACAAATTTGATCAAATATAGTCTATCTAGAGAAGGCAATCAGCCAATCAGAAGCAAAACACCTCAGTAATACTGAATATATTTCAATTTTTATTAAAATCAAATTTAACTATGGCATCAAGGGTAGTAACCAGTCATATCACCTCATTAATATTCATGGGTCTTGTTTATTTTCGAAATTATCCAAGATCTTTATAAAATAAGCATATGTTGCAAGCTGGATCTCAGTCTGATCAGAAATATGACTTCCAGAGTGGCCACTAGTTCTGCCAAGTAGATACATGATTAACTCATTAATATGCGTGGATCTCGCTCATTGTCCAGCTCATCAAAGATCTTGAGAAATATAAGCCCCTATTTTAAGTTTGATCAAACTAGATTAAAAAAAATTACTTCCATATGGGTAGCAAACTTGACCAATCTGATGCAAGATTTTTTTACGGTAGGCGTGGATCTCGCTCAGTGTCGAACAATAATTCAAAGAATAAAGGACTTGGTATGCTGGCATCGTTTGTTAATAAAGGGCTGAAGGAGACAGATATCATGATTTCATTTGGTAATAAAGGACTCAAATGGCGTTTCGTAGAATCATTAGGACAAAATATTGGGTAATGTGATGTTTACCTAAAGCATCAAACGCAGCAGCATCCAACAAAACGCAAGAAAATGCCACCTAAAAATCAATTAAATGAATATACCACATCCGAAATTGATCATAAAAAATTCAAGTAAGAAAACCTCAATTATAATTTGGACAGAAAAAAATGCCACTAAAATATATAAAAAAAATTCCAAAATCGCATATGTAAATTATTTCTCTTCATTTCCTAACTGAACGATACTTTGGCCATTTTATTTACAAGACAGATGCAATACGAGATCATTAGCAATCAGCATAAAATTATTATGCAATGCTGGTGTTTACTCTCTGATGTAAATATTTTGTAGCGCATTTTATTGTCATGTCAACGATTACTTAGAGATTTGCCACTGGGCACTATGATTTATTAATAAATGTTCCTTTGAGTTTTAGTTATTATTGAATTGTCCACTCGTTAAATATGCTACAATATTTTATTTAACTTCCTTACTCAATCACACGATGCAGCACCAACCCCTTTTAAATCCTTTCGCACATGATACCAAAAAGTAAATTCCATTTTTTATTTTCTTAGAGAAAGGGGACGGATAGCAGATTAATTAATTGTTATAAAATTATTCATAACAAAATTTTGTTCATTTACATCAAGGGTTCCAGGAATTCCTCAAATTGAAGCAGCCTTCAATGTTTTCTAACTGAAATAACATTCTTATTTTTTAAAAGACTATACAATACAATTAGACTTTTTATTTGTAATTATATGGCAAACAATATCTAAGCATTTAAACAGATCAGAAAATTAAGACAGCATTAGTATGAAGGAATTAAAAATGAGACATATTATGGGCATAAAATCAAACTACCTTGGTCATACTGTTATTTTATTCCTCACTTCCAGAACTAAAATGGAGGGATGGAACAACTGAATATTTTTGAATTTTTAAAACATCAAAATTGATATATTATAATCTATATTAAGAATGGTACAAAAGCATGAAATTTTCTAAGATTCACATAGCTTCTTTATATTTATTTTTGGTTGGTTAATACACCGATAAACATTTTCAAAGTGCGCACAGGGGCCCCGAGTAGCCAAGTGCTCTAAAGCGCTGTCCGTTACGGATCGCTGTCATCTCCCCTCTGTCTGCGTGAGTTCGAGTCCAGGATTCGGCGAATGTGGATATGTGAGAAAGCTTGCCCGTAGCTTCTCGTGGGTCGGTGGTTCTTTCCGGTGATTTCCCGGTTTCTTCCATCACCATTAATCCTGTCCGCCATGTATAGTTTATATTGTGCTGAAAAAATTACGTAAATTCCCAGAATAACTATAGGTATAACGTTACCAATTGTACAACCCCATGTGGGCGGAGCTTAAGGTGTAGGGAACATTGCATTCAGAAATAAACAACAAAACTAGCTGTGATTGGTGCATTATGTAAGAGTTGTACTTTCTTTTAGGCTTTAAAAAAAGTTGAGCCTCTTGGCAACATGTGAAATTATGTTAATTCATATATAGATCACATTTTGTATTTTTTAAGATTTTTTTAAAATGTGGTACACATGACTGAAAATGTGACAGGTGTAACTAGATAACTCTTACCCCTGTCTAGTTCCAGCAGAGTTATGTCTCTTAAATGCAATGAAGTACCTATGTTCGATGTTATCAAATTAACAATCTAACATTGTTCTCTGTGACAGTGTGTGACATGCATGCTGAGGTAGGATAAAAAGTATATTTATTTCGCAAAACATTAGCATTGCGGTCTATGGAAAAGCAATTGGTACCGTGATACCAATAACAAAGTGCGCACACTTAGAGTTAAGCAAGAGTTATTGTTCTTGAATTGCAAGTAAAAACGCATGTAATGTGTGCAGTAAAGCTTTAACTGTAGCAAGTCGTCATATATTTGATTAGGCAAATAAAAAAATATAATAAAAATATTTTTTTTCCAGTTGGAGGAATGTCCCTGTTTCTCACTGCCGACCCTCGACTTTTTCCTCAATGATTAAAAAAAAAAAAAAAAAAAATGTTTGGCCGAAATTGATTTGTGTATCTAACTGAGCCGGTTTTGCGCAACACTTTGAAGTGCTAGAAATATTTGATTTATATATGTTTATTATCTGTTTTTTTTAAAAAAAACCGCCTAACCTAATTTTAAAACCAGTGAAATAGGAAACACACATCTGAAGGAAATAAACTTTTATTATAGGTTATAATTTTTATGTAATCACTTTAAACATTTTTAATTGCTATATATACCGTCGCTAAATTGTAATTACCTTTCGTCCGTTGTCGTTGTTAAACATTATTTGCACTCCCCATTAATCGGGAATCTTTATTAATTTATCAAAGTTGCCATTTTTTATCGTTTTACGTTTAACTATTTGTTTTCGTATCGCTGGTCTGTACGAAACCTTTTACCACTTTTAAATAATGAAATATATAACCTTTCGTATGACGCTAAATAGCCTCATTGTGCTGGTGCGCCGTAAAAATAAATCCATCCAACCAGCATTTTGTGATTTATACGTTAATGTTAAAAGACAGATGAATACCTTTTCTTATTGTAAAACATAAACCATGCCTAAAAATGCATAAATACCTATTTGCAACGTTTTGAATTACATATTTTTTGCACATATGTCACATAAACTGGCATAAATCTACTTTGTACATAATTTAATGTCAAGGACAAGCATTTGCAGTACATTAATACACAAACACCATTTGTGATAATGAAATATAAAGATCATTGACCAATCAAAGAGTCGTGGGGGGGGTTAAAAATGGCGTGGCATGGAAACAAAGCAATATGGCACAACACTGTCCTAAAATGGCATGTGTGAAACACTATGCCAAAGCCGTTTTTGAGTCAAAATAATATTTTATTTTAGAAGGCATATTTTTTAAAAAATTAATTTATGTCTAAATAGCTTTTCTTACTATCAATTAAAAACGAAATAAAAATTACTTTCATTTATCATGAAACTTTTTTGTTTTTATTTAGAACTACTGCAAGATCACAAGTTAACAACATACTTTACTTTCGGAAATTAAAGTCGCATATGCATCATGCCTGGCGACTTTATAGCCCCTTATGGAACCAGAGGCCCTTACCCTTGGGCAGGAGACTCATAACCCATTCCGTGGTTAGCAGTCATCCCGGATCCACGGGGAGGCATTCGGCCCTAGGCTGGGCCTTTTTCGCTACGGACGTGGCCTTAAGAACCCTGACAATACCGTAGATCGCAATAAAAGAACACCGCTCAAACCAGCCCCACCGACAAGGCACGCAAAGAAAGCCACCACCACACCAATTAGACCAGCGACCGCAGGACATATTGTGATGTTTGAGATGCACTGTTGCCCCGGGGTTATGCTCCTCATATTGGTAATTTGAAATATGGCGTATTGGAGTAATCTTTTCAAAAGAGCACGTATCCCCGAGGCGTTGGATCTCTGGTAGGTAGTAGTTGATGTCTGATAGTTTTCTTGGAGTAGATCTAATTGATGTAGTTGCGAAGTAGTTTGTCCCAGAATCCCGCTCAGAACATTTGGCAAATTTGAAGTTAGGCATATTTGATTATTCTTTTCATGGAGCAGGGTTTCAGGAAATAGCAGCACTAGAAGTTGTGGTTGAAGTACTTGTGAAGTGTAGCAGTTTGCCCCAGAACCCTGCTCATATTAGTAGGCATATTTGAAAATTCTTTTCATAGAGCAGGGATCCAGGACGTAGCAGCATCGGAAGTCGATTGTCTCTTTCCAAAGGTGTTGATTTCATCTGTCCGTCATGTGCACCAGCAGGCTGCCCAAACACACCAACAGTAAGAAAGAATAATAAAAAATGTTCTCATGTTTCCCCGTTACCTAATGGGGGTGGGGTATTAATTATAGTATGCCAAACAATTATGCCACATACGTTTCAAATGGGCCTAAGTTGTGAATTCACCTATCTTTGAACAGAGTTTGATGATTTGTATACTAAACGTATTGTAATTGTTCTAAAAGTAAGCCAAATCAGTAAGGCTTGTGTGCCCTATTTATATATTTGTGTTCTCAATTTGGTGTTAATTGTTAGGTTGTAAACAAAATGCCAATCTGGACTTTCAAGGGCCATTGGTTATAGGTCGAATATGGGCTCAGGCGGGTCAAGAATAGAGCCCGATGTAATAAGAAATAACAACGAAACAAAACAAAACAAACACAAAAAGGGGGAGCCCTTCTCATCGAGTAGGTTTAATGTTTTCCGGAGGGGGGATTGGGAATTACGGGGAAATAGGTAGAGCTTCTTATTTCCATTAATGATTGGCGTTAGATGATAATGAAAGAGAAAACGAAAGAGAAGTCTTTTCATACGGGAACAGGTAATTCCTAATTCCATTTTTGATTGGCGTTTTGCAAAAATGAAAGAGAATTCCTTTCATTTGGGCAATCATGGTTGCTTTCGCAATCACAACTACCCTAGGAGGCATCCGTCTCTGTACCAATAGTCCAGTGTGGCTTTCTCACATCTTTAACGCTGAGTCTGCAGTAGGTAACCTCGAGGTTGTAGTTGTTGGCTTGTTAGGCAGTTGGCTGTTCACTTGTTCGGTCAGTAAAGATGTCATGTTAAATTAAGGTAGTTGTGTGTGTAAATATGAAGTGTATATGGTAATATGATTAAGTGGTTACAATTTATATATGGTTGTGTTGAATAAAATAATAGGAATAAGTTAGGTTTTTTTATTATGATGGAAAAAAAATTGAGTAATCTAAGTTTAAATAAATATGAGGTTAAAGGTATGAATAATTGCCGGAAAGTTATGAGATTTGTATGGAATAAAAGAATACAAATAATGAAGGTTATGTAATTATGGTGTGGAATAAAAGAATACAAATAATGAAGGTTATGTAATTATGGTGTAAAAGTAATGGGAGTATCTTGAGTGAAATAGAGATAAGCGGTATATTTTAAGAATAGAGTGGTGAGTGAGTAAGGCAAGATGATCCGCTAATGTGTGACATTTTTGAGAAGTTAGTGGTCAGATTCAGGGCTCTATGATGTAATACCAGTTCTGGGATCTATTAGGTAATACAAGCTCCAGGCAGAGGGGTTACTAAGTAACTGGGGGTTTAAAGGTGCCCGGTAAAAGTTAGTGGGGAAAATGCAGGGTCACACAGACGCTTAGAAAATTTTAGTGAATGAAAACTAGTAGTGCGGTTAAAGGGTCTAAGTGATAAGGAGTTTTAAGTAGACCAGACTAACGTCGTCTGCGATATATAACAAAGGAATTGTTAATACAATCAATAATTAGGTCTAATCAAATTAAATAAGAGATATTTGAGTCATTTAAAAAAGATTAACAAAGATTTAGGAATGTGTAAAATGTACTGTGTTTAAAATAAATATTTGTGTATTTGTAAAGTTTGTATGTTACCTTAACCGTCTGGACGTGTATGATCTTTGGATCATTCCAATGTCCGAATATATTACTCTATCCTTTGAGGAATTATCACTGAACTAGATTGCACTTATCACAAGTTAACAACTTGTTTAGAGGCATTTTACACAGAGCCTGGAAAGATTACTTGTACTAAGCAAAAAGGCGGCGCTGATGAAACTTTTTCAGTGTATTCAGTGTTTCCTTCAGCCGAAATTTGTTTCCTGATGAATAATTTTCATTTTTCGGACTGAAACGTTTATTATAATTATGATCATCACCACCAACGTCATTTAACAGGTCCTGACATGGTCAGGTATAGATGGGAGTGGTTTCCAAAATTTCAAAAAACCCCTTACTATCCCCGAAAGGCCAACAAAGAGTAGCTACGATGTCGTAACCTCAACTTGTTTTGTTGTGGTTGACGACAAAGGAAGGACAAAGGGTACTAATATTAGTATTAGCCAAACCGAAGTGTTCATACTACCCAACATACAAGCGCATGAATAAAACGATGGTCAAATCTCATGTGACAATGACTGTTTTTTTATGTGTACTTTTTGTGTGAGGGAGTATAGAGTTACAGAATTCACGCCACCCACCCACCCCAATCAAGCCCTTTAAGAGTAAAACCATTTGGTTTATAGCTGCTGACATGAACAATAAAATAAATGGTCTTACCTTTCCAGTATATAGTGAATCTGCCATGTTGAAGCGATGGGAAAGAATTTGAAATTTTCCTAAACAGATACTCATAACTGCTAAAAAGAACAGCAGGTTCAGAAAATCGGCGTATTTCCTCGTATCCAGAGCCCAACTTTTGGAGAAACACCTTCACAGTCAGCGACATTCTTCTCAAAGCTGTTTGCGAATTACAGAGCAACAGACTACCAGACAACACTCTTTATAGCCCATTTCATACCGGATTTAACCGAGTTGTTCCGTAATTATCCGAAAAACCTGTTGTTGAGAAGTATCAGATTAAAACAAATTAAGAAATGCCCGCTACTTGTAACGTCAGAGGTTGCAAAACTCGTTCCAATCAAGGGTGTAGAATTATATTTCATTGTCTGCCATGGAGAGAGGATTTGGTGTGCAAACAGTAGCTCATACGAGCAGGAAAATCGGAACTTGAATTTACCGGAAAACGAATGTCTCAATTCAAGAATGCGAGAATGTGTTCGCTGCATTTGAGTGCTGATGGTGAAGGGACTTCTGCAGCTTTACCGTTGAAAAATATTCCAAGTTTGTTATAGTGCGTATTAATACGAAAAATTCCTTATATTGGTCAACGAAACTCGATTTATGCAATACGATGTTATGGTAAAAAAAAAAGGATTAAATTTTTAACATCGACACCGTTTCCATACTCGCATGTACATGTCCAGATGTAAACAGCTCACATCTATCCTCTCGTATGGCCATAGAACACAATTATTTTTACTATATTGTCTCTACATTTGTTTCTCAGTACTGAACTTTCCACTGTGTGACAATCAATACAAATCATATGTTTATCTAAAATACCTTCCAAGATGACTTTACGGTGAAGTTCTTGTCAAGGGTTGACCTACATTTTTTGAGAGTCTGAATTGTAAACAAAACACCAGGCAACGGAACACATATTTCACTTCCGAATCATCACCATGACCTTATTACTCAATGTTCACTGTCGCCGAAATACACACAGACAACCACACCATAAGCTCACATTTTAAAGAATAAATAATTGCCTTTAAATCCTTACCAAGAATGCCAAAATCTAACTCTAGTATCACCACCAAACTCAGACAGAAAAAAGTGATCTAAAAATAGACTGGGACTACATTCGTGGGTACTGAACCGGATTTTATTAATTGTGTACTGATTCCTGAAAGGGTCAATGTTTTTGTCAAACTTTTATATTTGCATTTTATTTTGCATTCCACTACTATTATAACTTTATACATAAAGTCTTTTGAAATTTCCTTGCAAGCAAGACATGTGACAGCTGTCAGAAAGTGTGTAGTGCTGGTGTTCTATAGGGTGCAATTTGAGGTCCAATTGTTCTTAAGAAACCAAAACTAAATTTGCTATATCTTCCTTAATTATAGGAATTTTTCAATGCAGTAAAAACCTAATTGTAATATGTGATACGGCCTGTCTGAAAATATGTTTGAATTTAAAAAATATTGATATATTAAATTTTAATGGAAATTTAAATAAATATTTAAATTTTAAAAACTTTTTATTTTTTTAAAAAATTAAATTTTCATACAAGTTATAACATTAAGTTTGACAAATTTAAGGCAGCAAAGTTGATTAATGAATGGTGTTTAAAACAAATGGTATTTTGGGAATGTACAACTGATAATATTATTCCCAGGGGTACTGATAGCTCACAGTGATTTTGACAGCAAATTGCAATATGCCTATCCAGCTGCATATAGGTGTATATACTAAAGAAATAATGACAGGTTCTATGTTCCACATTTATTGTTTCAGGTACTTGGGCAGTTGTTTGTGAAACTAATAGCCCACTCAAATTTTAAAGTTTTGATTGGACCACTACCATGTTTTATAACAAATATGCATTCCATTTTAATGTCGATAACTACAAAAGTCAACAATGCAATACAAAAATACAGTTTCAGGTAGGTTCCACCTTACTGAACAATGATGCGAATCTCTCTCATGAAGATCTAAGCCATGTCTTTTGAGATGCTGTATATCAGTGTACTGATATGAACTCATCTTGGTCACTTATAGCAGCACACTGCACATGTCCTTATGAGACCTTGCTATCACCATTGGACTACTGGAGAGTTTCCAGATTGATCCAACTCTAATACTTTGTTCCAGATACCAGACTAGACCTGAAAATATATAACATATTTCACTTAATTCTAAAAAAAAGAAAGATGTAGGCAAATGAAGTTAAAATGTGTTAGATATGGTGATTTCAAAATAACATTCAGGTTGCAAATATGGGTAAAAAAAAGGTAAACTTGACAGAGTGAAACTCAAAGATGTGAAGCACTGGGCATGTATTAAAGTCATATATGCATCCTAAAAATAGATGAAGTTTCTACAAGCATATTTAGCCATTTGCTGGTTAAATAACTAATCAGGTAGAGTATGTATCATAAAGTTTAAAGCAATGTTGGAACAGTGAGGTTTGATCATTGGTGCAAACATTGATACATACCAGTATACTGGAAAGTCAGATGACAATGTACCAAATTAAAATTTATTACTATATGCAATCCTATTCATGAAGAAAAAACTATTTTAGATATTGCGAGTGAATACAGCGAACTGTGGCCACACAGATCAACAATAGGTACCAATAGATCCTATATCATCAACTAAATGTGAAATTTTCATCCCGAAAACTTGTATTTGCATGTGTGGAACATATGCAATGCACTTGTTAAAATCACATGTGCAAACATGATTCAAATAATCTGTTTGAACATTTTTAGTCTATTTTTAAGAGTCTTGCCTACCAAGTTATTAAGTTCAATGATTCAATGATTCAATGGAATCAAATATCAGCTGATGCTGCAATACCGCCCTCTGTCAAAGTACTAAATTGACATGTGTTACCATACAGAGGCATATTCATGATGAAAATAACATCTTGGGATATTTTAAGTGAACAAAGTCAGAACTGAGCCTTACAGATTCACTGTAGGTACTATGTCAGCCTAACAATATCAACTTTTGACTCCCAACATTCCAAAATATATGCAGATTTGTTCATGTCAGCTATGTAACCATGTTAGGATCAGTTGTAGAAAGTTAAATTCAAATAATCTATTTGAATATTACTTATGTAATCTTTAAAGTGTCAGATAAAAAACATTATTAGTCATTAATAATGCATAAAGCAAAATGGATCATTAGAATTCCCATAATATCATCTGGGCTACAATGCCACACTACATCAATCAACAACTTAAAGAAACTGAACAATAAAATGGAATGCATTCTGTGTTCAACTTAAATCATTTTGCTGGGGTTTTTTTTACATACAATGGTAAATAAACCTGGGTAAAATATATTTTACCCCTCTGACCTGTATTTCATTCTCTGACAGTTTAATATGATTTTATTGAGAACTTGAACAGGGGTATAAAGTCTTCATCTCTGTCCTCTCACTAAATACCCTATAACTATGTTAACAAACAATTACTGATAGCTATTCAAGCAGATATGTGTTACTCTGGAAGTCACCCCATCATAAACACATAAATTAACTGTTTGGACCACAAATAAATAGTTTCAATGACCTAAAGGTACAAAGCAAAATAGAATTTTTGTCTTCACATATTTTAAATGAGGGTCTTATTTTCACTAACAAAGATATTTTCTCTGACAAAATTTGACAAATATCTGTCATTTGAGCATGTATATGGTGTAGGAGTATATATATGCTGTTATAATTTAATATCATTCCCAATAAATATTATATATGTGTATACTTGGTAGAAAAAATTTGTTTTTTAATTTCATTTAAATAATTTTAAATTATTTTTTATTTTTAATTTCATTTTTATATTTTTAAAGTCATCTTACATAATATATTAAAATTTCATGTGTATATCCTTAATAATAAAGATTTTACATAAGTTTAAAGTTTACTCACATGCTTTACTGACAGGCCATAGAACACAATTAATTTTACTATATTGTCTCTACATTTGTTTCTCAGTACTGAACTTTCCACTGTGTGTCAATCAACACATATCATATGTTAATCTAAAATACCTTCAAAGATGACTTTACGGTGAAGTTCTTGTCAAGGGTTGACCTGCATTATTTTGAGTCTGAATTGTAAACAAAACACCAGGCAACAGAACACATATTTCACTTCCGGATCATCACCATGACCTTATTACTCAATGTGCACTGTCGCCGAAATACACACAGACAACCACACCATAAGCTCACATTTTAAAGAATAAAAAATTCCTTTTAAATCCTTACCAAGAATGCCAAAATCTAGCTCTTGTATCACCACCAAACTCAGACAGGAAAAAGTGATCTAAAAATAGACTGGGACTACATTCGTGGATACTGAACTGGATTTTATTAATTGTGTACTGATGCTGTATGGCTGTAAAATCCGCCCTGGTTTCCAGAAAATAAGACAGGATGGTTCCAATATTAAATTTTTTCAATATCTGTGGCATCATCGCTGTTGAATAGGCATTTATCCATCGATAAATGAAGCTGAAGTAGTTGGAACAGTTGAAGCTAATGCTGATGAGTCCGCCTTGTCAGAAACATAAATAATTTAGAAATCTACTAAATAAGTTTAATCATTTTGTCCAAGAAGTTTGGCTTATTTTGAATTTATTAAGCCCTTACACGGTAAAATAAATTGGCGTAGTTATGCTAACCTCAATGTGTCCACCATGACAGATAACACGAGACTCTTGCCGTGACCCCTTTTCTACACAAGGCTTGCCAGACTATATATGATTATTCTACGCTTTGGTATTAGTTGTTCAATGACATAACGCAAGATGGAGAATGGATACTTGCATAAATTGCGAAATACGGTTTTGTTGAGAAAATAATTGCTTCTTGGTGCAATTTCAAAGTCACTGGTAAACCGTATTTACTTTTAATGCACAGAATTTCCGACTCAAACCGCGCTATATTTTTTACTACGATCAGTTTACCTTTCCAAATAAGGCATTAAGGTCCTTATATGGCACACAAACAAATGAAGCTGAGAACGGAAGTAGGCATTATTTGAACTAATATTGCGGATGATCAAAACGAAAATATTGGATCAGAAAGGTAAACGAGATTTTACCACTATTTCTACAATGATTTGCGATTTTTCCAGTATTAAATAAGAGGACTACTCAATTTATTTCATAATATATCAAAAAACATGTTCAGAATTTTTAATATTAGGCTAAAATAAGCCGGGTGTAAATCACACCTGGCTGCTCCTGTAACACACATAGACTCATGTTTGTACCGTGTCCACAAAAGGACTAAGGTACTAATATTAGTACTAGAGCGCCACTACATCAGTTCATACAAGATTATAATTCATTCGGAATACCACTTCAATTCATTCGGAATATTCTATACTTTTGGACTTGTGCTAAAACTTTTAGTTGTATTTGCAATTTAGTTTATATTACTTAAGCTCTTTCTAAATTCTCACTTTGTATTCGAATTAAATTAATTATTTGTTAAAATTTATAAAACTTGTTGATTTTTGCTCTTTTCTGTTACTGTTTTCAAGACCTTGGATTCAAAACAGAAAATGTTTCCTCAGTTAGATTCCTCTCTTTGCTTGCACGTTTTGTAATATATATATATATATATATATATATATATATATATATATATATATATATATATATATATATATATATGCATGTGTGTGTGTGTGGTACTTAACATTTGAAACATTATCTACTGCCCTAATGAAACGAAATGGTGCAAACGTTCCTTGTTAGTGTGTGTATTTTTGTGAGAGGGAAATATCAAAAGTGCAATCTAAAATACATCTATTACTACAAAATTGAAATGATAAATAATAAAATTGCTTTTAAATATTGTTTAGTAATTAAACAATGAACACTGCTTGTATGAATTATTATTATCCTTCTTTCCTTTTTAATTAAATAGACATTTTGATAATTCTGAATGACAAAATGTAACAACTGAATCTAAGATATATTATCTCTCCAAATGGGTGTTTCCTTCACTCAAGTTCACAAAAAAATTTCTCTACCCCAGGAATTACCAATGTATGCTCATATTGGTTCAAGATCTTGATTCTTAGATAAAATTAGATAATGCCTATAAATGCATAGTTACATTTACCTAACACCAGTTAGCATATGCTTCACAAGATCATTCAATAGTATTTCACATTGTTCCATTTTGAACGTCAATAGTAAAACGTCTGAACTATTCTAATTTAATTCCATGCCTTAATGCCCTAGAGGGACCAAAAGGTTTTTATTACCTTGAGAAAACAGCCAATTCTGTGGGCATTGGACAATTGCAATATAGTTGCATAACTTGGTGCCATAAATCAAGAATAAGGTAGGGTACTGGAACTTGGAACAATAGGCTTTTTTCATGTGAGGGTATGTGTTATTGTAAGGTATTTACTGAACTGGGGACAAAGGCTTCCTACAGGTATTGGTAGGTATGGTATTGAAAGGAATGTAAAATAATGGGGTAACAAGGGGTCATAAATCAAAATGAAAATAGGGTATTAGACTTAGGACAATGGGCAATTCTATTCATCTCCTGTAGGGCCAGAAGGGAAATTAATTAGCAGCAAATGAAATTACATGTACACTTACAATATTACCACACAGTTTAATACTGTTTATAGAAGGAATCACTAACTAAATTCAACAACAATATCAAGGTCAAGGCAGGCATTTGCCCAACTAATTGTCCCTCCAAACAAATAAGAAAGGATATACCCTAAAGATAGAGATATTCAGGGGGTCAGGATAGGAGTGGCATATTACTCCACTAGGTTAGATTTCAGCCCTAGGTGTGGGGAAAACACACTTTTATGCAATCCCATCAAATAACTATTTCAATAAAGCCAATAACAATACATTAGTAATACACAAGATTTGAAATCCTTATTTTATACTTGATACCACTTAGATAGATTATCTATTATCCACCAGAACTGCATCATGCTGAATGTTTCAACGTGTCTGGTGATTTCCATGATAATGCAGGGAAAAAATATCTCAAAATAAATTGCACAAAGTCTTATTAAAGAAAAACAATTAAACATAATTCCAATATTTAATTCATCATACGTATGGCTAATATCTATTAAGAAATTTTATTCTCCTCGATATCTGTGTGTGTCTTAGGCCATGTTCCCATCTGGAGAGTGTCGACTACAACCGGTAGAAACTGCATTAGGTTTCATTACGTCCAGAGCGTGGCCAATGTCTCCATTCACTGACACAAGCAGGTTGGTCAACCAACTACCATCATTGTTGAACCCCATGGCTAACATCTGATGGAGAGCTTCACTGATCTTGGGGTCTGAAAGGAAGAAGATAAATTATGTTGAAAGTTATTGCTGATGCTTTGAAATAAGGTCAGTCAACCAACAAATTTTTTACAGAAGACATGGAAACGATAAACACAAACATAAGAATATATATTATGAAAACTTTGTGGAAATTTCAAACATTTGTTGTTGTTGTTGTTATAGGGTTTAAAGCCGTTTGCAGCACAAGATAGGCTATACATGGCGGCCAGTATTAATGGTGGAGGAAGAACCCTGAAAAACCCCAGGAAGAACCACCGACCCACGAGAAGCTACTCGCAGGCTTTCTCACTTACCTACGTTAGCCAAGCATGAACTCACGCAAAGGTGAGATGGCAGTGATCCATAATGGACATCGCTTTAGACCACTAGGCAACTCGGGGCCCAAAAATATTTTTGTAAACAGATGAAGTAATTTAGATTAAAGTACCATTGTAAAAATGAGCGATATTGTACCAAGTATCAATCTATTCAATTTGAAAATGTTTAACTATTGATATTATCACCACCCTGATCTTAATGGAAATCAGACTGATTTTTTTAACAGTTTTTTTTATATAAAATAATGTATTGTATATACCTGGATGAAGGTAAGGAACACAGGTTTCCTCGGAAATGGCAGGGGATGGGACCTCCGTATCTCTATTGCTGACCGCTTGAGTGATGCTTAGCATTGTCCAGCCGTCATCTTTGGGACTGGAAGATGGTGTTGGTTCCGAATACTGGGCATCCTAAATGGATGAAAGATACGAATGCTGAGGTGCAAATCAAATGAATAATATACTTTTTATGGGGCGTATTTCTTTATTTATAAATAAAACATTTTGTTTTCATCAATCTGTTCCAGCATCTATTTTCATTGCTCCTCGCTCTCAAAATGTTTCCAGTTTCATTAATCTGCTGAATATTGAACATTTTGGAGAGTCAGATATTTTTCTTCTGTTGTTTTTTTTTTTTAGTTTTTGTGTTATGATCTTTTTTTCCTGGACGTCATTTGAAATTTCACTCATTTATGTATACAAGCAACAAATCGAAATTTCAAAGAATTAAAAATTCAAATACAAAGAATGTACTGGAAGTCACATTGAACAGATATATATAAAAAGAACATATCACCTAAGCATAACCATTGATGTTTTAGAAGTAAAATGTCCTTTATTTTGTAAACGATAAAAATACAAATATACTAACATGATGTTGTTGTTGTTGTTGTTGTTGTTGTTGGGCTTAACGCCATTTTTCAGCACACGATAGGCTATTCATGGCGGCCAGTATTAATGGTGGAGGAAGAAACCGGGAAATCACCGGAAAGAACCACCGACCCACGAGAAGCTACTGGCAAACTTTCTCACATATCCACATTAGCCGAATCCTAGACTCGAACCCACGCAGACAGAGGTGAGATGGCAGTGATCCGTAACGGACAGCGCTTTAGACCACTCAGCCACTCGGGGCCCCTATACTAACATGATAAATGAATCAGTGTCTGAAAATCATACCATGCAATTATTGTGAGAAAATTCTTTTCTTTTTAAGAATAAGAGTACAGTGAATTATGCACACCACCTGCAATGATTAAAATTCCTTTTAGTAGGTAACTGATATTTTCGCAGAGAAAACATTTCTTTTCTGTCAGAAACACTGTGACCTTGATCTTTGACATTTGGACTCTAAACTCAATAGCATTCATCCATAAACCAGCTGAAATCCATGCACAAAATTTGTTAACTGTAGATGGTGCAAAACTCTAGTCATTGTGTTTAAACTATATTTCTTTATAGCCTATGTGACTCTGACCATTTATCTCTGACCCTGAAGTCAATATGCTTTTTCCTTACACAAGTACAAGCCATCCCAAAAGTTTAGTAACTATTGATTGCGGTGAACCTAAATTAAAAATACTTGTGGTTTTTTTCAGTAACAGTGACCTTGACCTTAAATCTTTTCAGTTAAAAAACGACAGAGTTCTTCATTACGCAAGTGAAGCCATTCAGAAAGATTGGTACATATAGATGTTCCGAAATTAATGTTATTGTGCGCAAACCACACCAACGGACAAATTCAAAACATATAAATAACGCTTCACTTTATGGCAAGTGTATAAGAAGCTATTAAGCAATTGTAACGAATGTACTAACTGTCATCATGGGTGAAGCTGGTTGCTTCTCAGGCTCTCTGATTAATTCTGTTTCCATGGACTTGGTACCATCATCCTTTGATTTCTCTACGGAAGCAAATGATTCCGGTTCAGTGACCGATGGTTCCTCGTTCTTATTGTCTTTTTCACCCTTCCGTTTCCATGGGCACCCAGCACCCTTGCCATGGCCATTATGTCCGCGTTCTGGGCAGCTACCATTACCGGCATGTCCCCTTTTGTCACCCTTACTACATCTGTGGCGACGACCGTCGTGCTCGACGTCAACTGAAACATCTATGCCTAAAATCGAGAATACAGGACTGCATATTGATTGAGCTCCAAACCAACTTTAGACACAACAAATACGTCATGGAAACACTGACAACACGCGAAATATGGAAATGGTAGGACAGAATATGTTCAAATGACGCTTAAAATATGCGACAAACTGAAGTAATGCTTATTTTCACCTTTACAGTCGTAGCATTAGCCGAAAAAGTATTTACTCGTGACAAATGCGTTGTGCTTTACTGAAAAATTCAATGAAATAATGAAATAATAAAACAATTACTTCTACATGATGGTCCAATGAAATGCCTAAATTTAACAAAAAATCGTATATAGAAATCAAAACTGCATAATGCTTGAACTCCACCCTAACACCTCCTTTCAGCATGATATCTACTGTTCTGAAGAAAAAACTTTTACTCTTAATGCATTGCAAAACCATGCATCACGTTAAAAGGTTTTCTTTTCTTGAAGAAAAGAAAGATATTCTGACACATAATTCACTTTTGTATTACACGATAATTAGCATCATCACATTGGCTTGTCACGATCACGTGCTTTAGTATTTTCAAACACTATGTACCCAAATGTTACACTTTTAACAGCGTGAGATTTCACATATAACAGCAATTAACTTGATTCAAGCACGCTAGGCACACCGGATATTTTACGGAAACATAGACTACATGCAAAATAAGCAAATTTTTGTGTAGAATAGGCTCGAAATACACTTTAATTATATGACAAACGTAAGCTTGCCAAACACATCTTTGTAGTCAATCCGGTCTCCGACAAAAATATTTATCTGTGATAAATACACCGTGATTTTAATGAAATATTGAATTAAATAATGAAATTATAGCAGTTATTTCTTCACGACATGGCAATAGTATGCAAGAATTTCACTCTGATTCAAAATTTGATCAAATTTTTTCCATAACATACACCAGTAAATGTTTGTCCGAGCTGCTGTAAGATCAATCAAACCTTTAAGGAGCAGTTTCATTATTTCTTGGAAGTTTTGTTGCCGCTCACAAACGATACTGTATAATTGCTTTCATTAACTTGGGTGATTAGTTCCACTACATATGCTATAAATGCGATCAAAAATAGGAATTTCAACAGCTCCATTGTATTTCTCACACTTTGTTATCTCACGCTCATTATGTCATTTGACGCTCATTAGTCTTTAAAATAAGATATAAACTCATTAAAATTATTTGTTGTTGATAAGATAAGAGTGTGCATATACCTTTACCACAGATATTATGGCTTGATACAACGAAATGGCAGAGTTGTTGCTGTTGTTTTTCTGGGGCTTAACGCCATTTTTCAGCACACGATAGGCTATACATGGCTGCCACTATTAATGGTGGAGGAAGAAACCGGGAAATTTGCGGAAAGAACCACCGACCCACTGGCAAATTTTCTCACATAACCACATTCCCCGAATCTTAGACTCAAACCCATGCAGACTGAGGTAAGATTGCAGTGATCCGTCACAAAGAGCGCTTTAGACCACTAGGCCACTAGCCCCCCCCCCCAGACATGGCAGAGAATCTAGAATTCTTAAGAACGGTATGTAAATTAAGCAATAAAGGAAAGAAAACAACAAATAGACAAAGAGAAAAATATAAGCCAGCAAAGTATTCTGTGTTAGTCAAAAAAGTCAAGTAATGTAAGCACTTTACGAACGAATATAAATGACTTTGTGGAACAAGACGGAGAAAAGGAACCAATATTCACAACAACGTTTTCAAAAGAGGAGGTCGGCTTTCTCAAACCAATCTAGGAAGTATTTCAGGCACGCACTGTCAGAAGAGAGAGAGAGAGATGCGTGTGTTTGGCAACTATACATAAAAGATTTAAAACGTTTAAATAGATATAACGTCACCAAGCATGTGCCATTATCAGGTAAAAATGAAGTTGTACTCTAAACTGGGACATTGTAATTTACAATCAGGCTAATGTTGATGACTTTTAGTGCATTTCTTTACAAGTTATTGCATTTGTTTTCGAAATTTTCACTGAACCTTTGACTTCCACTCGTACTTATTTTACTACCAAGGTATATGTTCATTCCCATCGGGATTTGTATGTAGGTTATTAATGTTCTTTTGTTACTTTTCGAAGTTTGAGATTTAAAAAAGTTAAACTGTTTATCTAATCACTGATTTATTTAGCTTTATTTTGGGATATAGTATTTCTGAATAGATGCTATCCTTTTATAAATTTGATTACTCATTTCATTGTCTCCCTTTGGGATAGACAACCAAAGCTAAAAAGTTTCTGTGAGCTGTCTTGCTTTTTTATTTACAATTTCTTTGATACTTTCCCTCTTGCTTTCCATCCTGCTTTACCATTCTAATTGCAATCGATTAGTAGATATGTTATTGATCAAAACTACAAACAAAATATTTTAGAAACTAGTCTGCAAGAATTTAACAAAGTAGTGTAAATCACAAATACTTACCAAAAGGGTCCAACATGGCAGCAACAGATTCTCCAACAGTTTTCAAATAGTCTTCTTCCACATTTTCTCTGTCTTCATCTTGCTCTTCAGTTTCGGGCTTTTCCGGTTTCTCCTCCTTCTGCATCTTGGCCTCCTCGGTTTCGTTCTCAGCCGCACATCCAGGACCATTTCGGTTATGCCAGCGTTTCATGAACTTGTGCATCCAACGACGGAAATGGGGTGGGGGAAAAAAAGGCTGAAATTTTTAATACAGTTTAAATAAAAGTTAATGTACTATTATGTAAAGAATTCAAATTTCTATATGGCAGAATATTTGCTTTATATAGGTTAATAATATTCGATACCACTTATCTTTTCAAGCTTTTTGTTACAGTTGCTGCTAAACACAAGGCATAATTCAATGACAATTATATTAACACCAGTCTATCATGCAGAGCTTGAAATAAAATTTCTATGACCATTTAGATTGCTGTAATGTGTCATTAGGCTATGACTTATCGCGTATTTATTTAGGCTACTGTTACTCATCAGAGCTCTTTAGAATGGACCTCGGAAACCTAGGCACTTTTCATGTATATAAGATACTCTCAGTCATATCGTTCTAACTTGGCCAATTTCACTCGATTTTGCAGAACTCTTCAAAGTATGGCAAGAAGTGCTTTGGAAATATGTGTCCGGGTTTTTATTTTTTCTTTGACAAGATGATATGTTTTAAAGAAATTGATATCACGATAGCATTCAGTTCACTAGATTTTAGAATGTGCAAGGTTCAACATGAATCTTAGAAAGAAACAGCCGAATTAGTCTTCCTTGCCTTCTATTATATATGACCTCATGAATTTGAGATGTGCCGCCACAGCAAATTAGTAAAGATGTTTCTTTCAAATCAGATTTTATCCTTGAAAAATATATTACTGCCACTGACAGATAACTTGTTTGTGTGCAGTGAAACATGAATTAAAATCTGACAATTGATACATAAGGTGTTTAAGTTATAAAAAATATATTATCTCTTAGTTAATTACACAACAATATTTTCGATTAAGAATTTAAACATCAAAATTAGATAATGTACAAAACTGAACCTACGCCTTGTGGCCCTGATCTATGGGGTCCAAAAGGAAACCCCATATGAGGAGGATATCCTGCGGGAGGTGGTACACAATACCCGGTCTCCATAGGGGTGGTTATTCTCATCATATCATGTTCCTTGTGGATTCCCTTCTTTTCACAGCTGCAACACAGGTCATAATCCGGACATGCCATACACTTGTAACGATTCCCAACAATAGCCCCATCACACCCGTCACATACCACTCCTGGGTGAAGTTCGGCATCTTTAGAACTATCACTTGATCCTTTCTCTGGAATATGATTGATAAATATTATTATAAACTTTGACCCGATTTCTAACATTTCAAAGCCATGTAACATTTTTAACATTTCAAAGCCTTGCAACATTTCTAACATTTCAAAGCTTTGCAACATATCTAACATTTCAAAGCCTTGTAACATTTCTAACATTTCAAAGCATTGTAACATTTCTAACATTTCAAAACATTGTACCATTTCTAACATTTCAAAGCCTTGTAACATTTCTAACATTTCAAAGCCTAGTAACATTTCTAACATTTCAAAGCCTTGTACCATTTCTAACATTTCAAAGTCTTGTAATATTTCTAACATTTCAAAGCCTTGTAATATTTCTAACATTTCAAAGGCTTGCAACATTTCTAACATTTCAAAACCTTGTAACATTTCTAACATTTCAAAACCTTGTATTATTTCTAACATTTCAAAGCGTTGAAACATTTATAACATTTCATAGCCTTGTAACATTTATAACATTTCATAGCCTTGTAACATTTCTAATATTTCAAAGCCATGTAATATTTCTAACATTTCAAAGCCTTGTAACATTTTTAACATTTCAAAGCCTTGTAACATTTATAACATTTCAAAGCCTTGTAGTATTTATAACATTTCAAAGCCTTGTAACATTTCTAACATTTCAAAACATGGTAACATTTCTAACATTTCAAAGCCTTGTAATATTTCTAACATTTAAAAGACTTGTAACATTTCTAACATTTCAAAGCCTTGTAACATTTCTAACATTTCAAAGCCTTGTAACATTTCTAACATTTCAAAGCCTTGTAATATTTCTAACATTTAAAAGACTTGTAACATTTCTAACATTTCAAAGCCTTGTAACATTTCTAACATTTCAAAGCCTTGTAACATTGCTAACATTTCAAAGCCTTGTAATATTTCTAATATTTCAAAGACTTGTAACATTTCTAACATTTCAAAGCCTTGTAACATTTCAAAGCTTTGCAATATATCTAACATTTCAAAGACTTGTAACATTTCTAACATTTCAAAACATTGTAACATTTCTAACATTTCAAAGCCTTGTAATATTTCTAACATTTCAAAGACTTGTAACATTTCTAACATTTCAAAACATTGTAACATTTCTAACATTTCAAAGCCTTGTAACATTTCTAACATTTCAAAGCCTTGTAACATTTCTAACATTTCAAAGCCTTGTAATATTTCTAACATTTCAAAGCCTTGTAATATTTCTAACATTTCAAAGCCTTGTAACATTTCTAACATTTCAAAGCCTTCTAATATTTATAACATTTCAAAGCCTTGTAACATTTATAACATTTCAAAGCCTACTAAGTAGAAGATGCTAGTCTTCTGATTAAGACTAAACATTCTACAATAATTTTAATGCAGTCTATAATAAGCTTGTTGTACCGATAAGACTAGAAAGCATGTCTATTTTAAGAAAGAAAGCAATGGCTCAATACCTAATGGATTGTTTTGTATTACGAAACTCTTTTGCAAGAAGTGATGGAGCCCATTAATACAGTATCTGATTACTAAAGGAGCAACAATTTCTTCCATGTTCCAACCCAAATATCCATGTTGTAGGAAAAACAAACTCATTAATTAGTATTTTACGACACTTACCACGCACATAGATCTTCAAGAGGCTGTCTTTGACAAAGCCAAGAGCTTCAAGCAATTCTTCATCCCTGGAAAAAGCCACCTGATCTCCGTCCGAATCTGCAATTTAATCAATGTTCAAGTTATTATCTTACTAAATTACAAACACAATGCTACGGTGGCCTTTACATGCAATAGTTTGAAGATGGTTTAGAAGAAAAACAAATGGACTAGCTGAGAATGATGTCTACATTCCTTAAAACTGACCATATCAATAAGCAGGTATATTTATTATTTTAAGAACCTATTTAAATTATCTCCCAAACTTCATATCACGCTAGATTTACCTGTTGCAACATATACTGGTAAATGTGTTCTAAAGATAATGGCATAATTAATTTGCAGTCTCTTACTCGTAATCAAAGTCATCCAAGAAATTCCTGATATAAATCCAGCTAACGCATTTTATAGAAATTGAATGAGAAATATTGTCTCTCTATTTAGATATGCAACACGTTCAACCAATCAGATGTAATGTACAATAGTAATATTGCAAATATTTGAAATTTGATTAAAATATTTTGATTAAAAGCTTTAAAAGTTTGATTAAAATCGCTTGGCTTTGACAAAAAAAACCTTTCAAAGATAAATTTACATATATTTGAAATTTAATAACAACCAGATTATAAATATGGTGTCAAGGACGGAAACAAGTTCATCAAGTCTGATGCAAGATCATTTTTTTATAACACACTGACCTTTTTCACTTTCGATATTATCTTAATGGTTAAAGTCCTTATTCCAATTTGGAGCAAAATAGGATCATGACTTTTAGAATGGTATTAATCACAGCCAATCAGATGAAAGGTAACTTCATTAATATGCATCGATCGTATTCATTACTTAAGCTATCCAAGATCTTGAAACGTAAGCACATGTTCAAAGTTGGATCAATGTCAGATCCGAAATATGAACACGATCTCTGTCAATAAGATGCATGATCACCTCATTATTATGCATGGATCTCAATCATTATTGAACACATCCAAGATCTACAGTTTTGTATTTAGCATAGGGTTAGAATTTTAAAGAAAAATAGTTTCCTCGGGTTTCCTCACTTATTATACCGGCTATGTAAAAGAGACTTTGTAAATCTTAGGTATTGTTCAAAGAACCTTTAATTCCCTTTATTTTGATGTATGATTGATGGGTGTAATATGGGTTAGAGAGTATACAGCTTGGCCTTTCTCCAGATGTGCACCTTTTAAAAAAAGTGCTAGCTCTATTTGCTCATTTTCACTTCTCGAACTTCAGAGGTAAATTGTAAAAATTAGAGCTGATAACTTTTTTTACATTTTATGTATTTGGTAATTAAGTCATTGCACTTTTAGAAGCTAGAAGCTGGTATTGTCTAATTTGGCAAAATTCATTTTCCATATTTTAATAGCTGCCAAAAATAGTGTATTTTCGACAATTTCAGATTGATATTTGGAGCAAAAGGGAGCAGTCATTTTAGTTAGCAGTGTATTAAAATCATGTAAAATTTCCAACAATACAATATCCAATGAAATTTCAGCCACATTACATGAAATTAGCATATAGGTATGCCAACATTCTCTCCACTATGCATGTTTAAAATGCAAATAACTTCACCTTACGGTATCACGGTCCCAATTGCTTTTCCATAGACCGCAATGCTAATGTTTTGCGAAATAAATATACTTTCTATCCTATCTCAACATGCATGTCACACACTGTCACAGAGAACAATGTTAGATTGTTAATTTGATAACAATGAAAATAGGTACTTCATTGCATTTAAGAGAGATAACTCTGCTGGAACTAGACAGGGATAAGAGTTATCTAGTTACACCGGTCACATTTTCATTTATGTGTACCACATTTAAAAAAAAAATCTTAAAAAATACAAAATGTGATCTAGATATGAATTAACATAATTTCACATGTTGCCAAGAGACTCAACATTTTTTTAAAGCCTAACAGATAGTACAACTCTTACATAATGCACCAATCACAGCTAGTTTTGTTGTTTATTTCTGAATGCAATGTTCCCTACACCTTAAGCTCCGCCCACCTGGGGTTGTACAATTGGTACCATTATACCTATAGCCAACCTTAATTTTTTCAATAACCTTTGATATAGCTTGGGACTGTACAAGTAACAAATGTACTTAGTATTGCTTGTCAGAAACCATTTTATGAGGTACCTTAGTTTTGTTTTATATTAATGTGTATGTAATTGTCTTTGAACTTTTTCAGCTGCTGTTTTCATGTGTGCTTTACTAACAAACCATATTTTTGGAATAAAATGATTTGTTTTAACTATGAGTTGTGTTTTATTCACATCAACACTTACTGAACTTCAGATGGGTGATATGGGATAAATCACATCATATCATATTATGTAATAATTAGGTCAAAGGTCAGTGTACTGAACAATACATACCTCTTCTACTTCATTAAGTACAATTCACCTAAACTAAAGAACTTTTTCTTTGTTTGGTAGATGCAGAACTTAACACCAGAGACAGGTGGACATGAACCAATCTTATTATAAAGTATAAGCAATCAACACTTTACACTGTCTGCAGATACATGAGGTCACTAACCTCCAGTCCTCATACAAAGGTCAACCTACCCATCCTCTTGGTAATACAAATAGAAACCTTCCCTCCTTAGTGTAGTGAATAAAATTAATGCAATAAGCCAATCTATCACCAAATATAGTATATTCACAACTTTTAAATGGTTATTCTGCATTTGGGGTGAAATTTGGGGAATAAAATATAGAAAAATGCCAAAGATAAACAATAAGTAAAGTGAGTCAAATGGAGTTAAAACAGGAAGAAAGTGTGTATCTAAATGAGAGCTGTAACTTATGATAATTAAGGAGACAAAAGCAGCAATGAGGAAAATGAGAAGCAAAAGTTTCATGACCTTACCTTGGACAAATATATGGAGGCAGTACCCCATTGGTCCAAGAACAGTCCGAAGGCACCAGTGTTACAATATTTATCACATGCAATGAAATTTCAAGTGAAGTGGTGTTCATTCCCCTCTAATACATAAGGGTGAATAATTTAGAAGATATACATGCATATAATTTACATTTCTTTTATATAAGAAATTAACAGAAACTGACTAAACTTATGAAGAAAAATACCTAAACCAAACAATACATCACTTATCTGGTTTTAAACGTGTAAAAGTTACTGTGAGAAATTATTAAATTGCTTCTACTTAGAGTTTTATCGAGACTGAGGGCTAATATAGTATTTCACAAATCTTCTCTTTATTTTTATAACCAATCACTGAAACTGTAAGTTTTTATTTATTGAATTGTTGTCTGGAGTAAGGGAGATAACTGATTTATATACATAAGGTGTGGTCATTTTATTCCCTCAAATATATTATCTATGTAATAGAGATGGTATTATTAACACATGTATTAACAATGTAATTAAATTATCCCAAGAAATACACTATTGATAAGTGGGAACCTAATATTCAAGCTTCTGTATGTAATGGAGTCCTCAAGAGTGATGTAATAGTGTTCTCTAAGGTGAGGCGTCTTATTTGATTTCATGTTGTCTACAATGCCAACATGTGGAGTACAGCCTTCCATAGACATTCGGATATGATCCCATGCCAATTGGTTTCTTTCGATGGGATGCGCAGTTTGAATAACAGTGATTACTTGAATGGAAGGAATGGGCAATATGTGACTAATATGGTTACCACTCAATAATGTTGGACCTGTTGTTTTAATTTGCATGATTTATAATATTTGACAGGTAAAATAGTCAATATTTGGCCAAAATCTACTATAATATGTGTACATAACTTACTTTGTTGCATCTTTGCCAATCTTGGAGCTGACAACACAAAAATGAAACCATCACCATCAGGCAATATAAGTCTATGTCTGTCACATCAAAAGCCCCAATCCTAAGTCAACTTGTGCTATTTTCTTAAGATTTCATACATTTTATTCTTAAAAGATTGCCAATCTTTGACCAGAAATGTTCATCATACATTAGTTTTCCTAAAACAAACTAGTACAGTTAATAAATGCCGCCAACATGTATGCGTTTCTATGGATACACTGGGAGGCTGTTCTTCCCTTTAGGTATCACGGTCCCAATTGCTTTTCCATAGACCGCAATGCTAATGTTTTGCGAAATAAATATACTTTCTATCCTATCTCAGCATGCATGTCACACACTGTCACAGAGAACAATGTTAGATTGTTAATTTGATAACATCGAAAATAGGGTAATTCATTGCATTTAAGAGAGATAACTCTGCTGGAACTAGACAGGGGTAAGAGTTATCTAGTTACACCGGACACATTTTCAGTCATGTGTACCACATTTTAAAAAAAAATCTTAAAAAATACAAAATGTGATCTAGATATGAATTAACATAATTTCACATGTTGCCAAGAGGCTCAACTTTTTTTTAAAAGCCTAACAGATAGTATAACTCTTACATAATGCACCAATCACAGCTAGTTTTGTTGTTTATTTCTGAATGCAATGTTCCATATACCTTAAGCTCCGCCCACCTGGGGTTGTACAATTGGTACCGTTATACCTTACATACATCACTCTCTCAAAAGTACACAAATAGTGAGCGCCACCTATAAGCCCATATTGTAAGTCTGATCATATCATCCATAGAATTAACCTCCTGAGAGAAGATCTTTATGATATAAAATGCTTGTAGGACAACTTGACCATTTTTATTACAAATTCAAAAAGAAGATTGTTGTGATTGTTTGTCTGAATCACGATTTTTGTGAATCAGTATTTTTTTCATTAGTCTATATTGAAATTCTCCACTGATGTAAATCTTTTGTCGTGTCGATGTCTACTTAAAGATTTTCCACTAATCACCACTGGACAGGTCAAGGCATTGATATTGTGGCGTTTAGCTGTTTATAATGTTTACGAGATAGATACCACTTCTCTCCATTTTCAGTACATGTCGTATAACCAATGACCTAATACTGCGTACAATGAACTATAAAGAAATAGCATTGTTGTTTGGCATGTCACCGATTGGCTATAAATAAACCCCCATGCCTACATTAATATTGACTAGCGGTTTAATGGCTGACATCGCCTATTTATTTAAACCTGCAAAATCTGCGGTCATACTTTTCTGCACACGTAGATGTATATGTAAATCCACATGGAATAAAACAACCCTCTGTCCTGCAGATATTTTTAATTTTGCGCTAGATATAGCAGTTATCGAATACCAATAAGTGTCTAAACTGTAAGCAGATGTGTTCCGAAAAGATTTGCAAGGAGGGGTAAGTCCACATTTTAACAAATAGGTAACATCCGATCCACTTATTGACCATCTGTATCAACAGATTTATGGGATTGGTTGTCAACGAGTTTACAGTTTCTCAGCTGAACAGTGTGTGTGTGTGTGTGTGTGTGTGTGTAATTTTTTAAATGTGTCAGTTTATAATCAGGTAACATTAGACCCACTTATCGTTCATCAGTAACGACAGATTTAACGAACTAGTCGCCGACAAGTCTGCATCATCACAACTGAAGAATGTCCTAACAGTGTGTGTGTGAGGAGATGTGTGTGTGTGTGTGTGTGTGTGTGTGTGTGTGTGTGTGTGTGTGTGAGAGAGAGAGAGAGAGAGAGAGATTTGGATTTTGAACATAACTTTGGCAATTTCTTTAGTCGCATCGCAACGATTTTTGAAATGTGTCAGTTTATAGTGATGGCTAGCACTGAGGCATCTCAGTATCTTATATTTGTACAAATAGTAATTTCTACAAAACAATCCAATGGAAAAAAAAAAAAACATTTTATCATTCTGTGTGAATTTACGGGCATTTCAATCACTTGTATTTATCACATACTATTAGTATTGGTAATAAAAATTTTAGGAAAAAAATTATAAGCACTTAGTGAAAAATGCGAACATTTAAAAACTTGCATCGAGTTAGGGAGCAGATATGGACAATGTTCTCCCCGTGATAGATTTAATCTATTCTTCCTGTTATTACTCCCTGTGGCAGTTCAGAAAAAAAAAATTCTCAAGTGCTGCTGCCTATTTGTTTAGTTTTTGAACGTTATAATTTTTATTTGAGTGGATGGATAGCAAATAATTCATCTGAATTACCCACTTATTCAAAATTTGTTAATTTACAAAAATTACGTCTAAGAAGTCGTCAACCCAAAATTTGTTCACTGTATGAAAATCAATTTTCGGATCGAAGAAGTCGTCATCGTCATCATCAACAACAACAATAGCAACATGACCATTTCCTTTACTGCGGCTGACATGCAAACAAATTATCTTACCTTTCCAGTATAAAATGAACCTGCCATGTCGAAGCGAAGGGAAAACATCGGAAATTTTCCTACAGAGATATTCATAACTGCTTGAAACATCAGCAGGTATTGAAAATCGGCGAATCTCCTCGTCTCTCGAGCCAGACTTCTGTAGAAAGGCCTTCACTGTCAGCGACATTTTTCTCAGGCTGTTTTGTAAATTACAGGTAACTTGCACAGTTATTTGCTTATGTACGTAAACACGTTGAAATTCCCTTGTATCAGATTGTACTAAAACTTTGACTACCAGCCAACACTTTTTCTACCGAGACTCGCTAGTCAGCAACTCGTGACATGAGTCACTGATAAAAATAATCTACGCATTGTAAACAGAAGACTATGTCAATTTTGCTACTCTAGTCAATTTTTAACAGCTTGTTGAAATGAGTCACCACACCACATTTGTGCTTCTGCGTTCTCGTTTAATCTCGGCTATGACGATATCTGTACGTCCTTTAAGGTATCACGGTACCAAATATTTTTCCATAGACCTCAATGCTAATGTTTTGTGTAATAAATATACTTTCTATCCTATCTCAGCATGAATGTCACACGCCGCTACAGAGAACAATGTTAGATTGTCAATTTAATAACAACAAAAATAGGTAATCCATTGCATTTAAGAGAGATCACTCTGCAGAAACTAGACGTGGGTAAGAGTTATCTAGGTTATCTAGTACAAACTGGATCAGTGAAGATAGATTGACGTTGTAAAAAATGCACAGATTATATTTTAAAAAAAACAACAAAAAAAAAACCGCTAAGTTTGCATTAAACACGCTGGTACATCGCAAACAGAAAATAGGAGCATAACAAACGATTACTAATTTTATTTAATTGACTTATAAACTGACACGGAGAAAGGGTTTACATTTTCAAAATTATTTGATAAATGGTTTTTTATTCTTTACAATATAAAAAATACATGACGTTTTCATATTGACATTTATAATATATGAACTTGAGAAATAGGTACAATTTAAATTCCTAAAACACCAAAACTGCATAATTTAATGAGAAAACAAAACCTATTCTTCCATCGATTCATCTGTCAACAAATAAAGGTTTAAGACTAATAGACATTTTATACTGACATACACGTGACCTATCGTATAACACTTAGCTAAATCATTTTAATGTATGTGTGGGGATTTTAACGTTGTAATTTTCATGTAAGGTTTTAAAAATGAATGGATTTGCATGATTACTTTAATTTAGGTCATATATATATATATATATATATATATATATATATATATATATATATATATATATATATATATATATATATATATACATATACACATACATACATACATACATACATACATACATACATAAATAATCAGTGTGAATATTTGCTTTTCGACGGTACATGAAAATTCTTCTGATTCTATTTTAACGACACTTGACGAGAGAGAGAGAGAGAGAGAGAGAGAGAGAGAGAGAGAGAGAGAGAGAGAGAGACAGAGACAGAGACAGAGACAGAGACAGAGAGAGAGAGAGAGTGGGGGGAGTTGACTAGCAACAGTTAAGATTAACTAGCTGCAGTTACTTCCTATAATATATTTGTGTGACAGCAGTTTTGTTCCTTTCATTACTGTTGTAGACTATGTTTGGGCCAGTTCCTTCGCTTAATTACAGTACCGAAACGAACAATATTATTATATAAATATTATCATACCTTACAAGAATTTTAGGCCGAAGACATGAATTCACTTCATTTGCCTGAGGCAAAGGGATGAGATAAGGTCAAAAGATGGAACATCGAACGAAATAGATCAATTTCGTTTCGGTGGGAAGAGTCTAAAATTACTGCGCTTTAAACGCAAATTTGAACAAATTTTTGTCATCATCATTCACCGGAAACTGCGCATTAGACACAAAATTAAACAAATATTTGTCATCCTTTTAAGACAAATTTGGTTGATTATTCCAGAATATATATTTTAGACCCCTTTTTCTTTGTAGGTTTTCTCCGCCACACAACTAGTCTCAATCTACTTAGATTTGATTAAGTGAAACCAACTTTTCCAAGAGTTTATGCTATTTTCCTCACCTTAACTATAATGTCGCTGTCAGTGAGGGCGTTTTTGCTGGGGCGAAGATTCTAAGGAGACAAATAAAGCAATTTTCTCTTCTTGTTGGCGTGTCCTGTAGCAACGACTAGTTATTTAGAAAGATCAATGATCTTATTCCTCATCTTTTACATGGGAGATTCATCCTGTTTTATATTATTATTATTATTATTATTATTATTATTATTATTATTATTATTATTATTATTATTATTATTGTTGTTGTTGTTGTTGTTATTGTTGTTGTTATTATTATTATTATTATTATTATTATTATTATTATTATTATTATTATTATTATTATTATTATTATTATTGTTGTTGTTGTTGTTGTTGTGTCAGCTATTATTGTTTGCTTGGATTGGTTTAAAATATATTTATTGTAAAATATATCACATAAAAATAAAGAAATATATACAATAAAATTTAGTGTGGAGAATCAAAGTATGGTGCAATTACATAACTTCAAAAAATGCTTCCATTTATTGCTTAAGGTAATGATTTGTTTTAAATATAGTTAGTTGAAAGTTGTACTATTTTTCAGAATTGTGAATGTATTTTCAAGCAATCAAACGTGGCAATCCTTAATAATTTGTTTAATTTGTCAGTATTTTTCTTATTGACAGTATTAGTATTTTTAACCCTATTTTTATATCATCGTCTGTGGTAGGTAACACAACTTCAAATTATAATTGTAAGCAACAATAAAACATTATATTCCTAATAACTAATACATAACTTACACATTGGGCTGCATAGAAGCATAAACATGCCATTCAACAAAGCAGAACAAATGGGAACAAGTCGAAAATATTTTCCCAACATGAGATGATGTTGGTTATTATTATTATTGTTGTTGTTGTTGTTTCTTCTTCTTCTTCTTCTTCTTCTTCTTCTTCTTCTTCTTCTTCTTCTTCTTCTTCTTCTTCTTCTTCTTATTATTATTATTATTATTATTATTATTATTATTATTATTATTATTATTATTATTATTATTATTATTATAGAGTCTCAGAGCGACCATGTCAACCTCTCGAATGACGACTAATTGCTGAAAGTTTTGGAGCATATAGAGGACAGTGTGCTGAAAGTCTTTATTCATGCTGCGTAGTAGTTCGTTAAATCAATTCCACCCCCACCCCTAAATATGTGTTGATACTGATGGACAATATGTGGGTCAGATATCACCTGTTCATTAAAATGTGTAATTTTGTTGAATGCAAATCCGTTTTAAACAAACCTGCGTACACTTTAGACACATACCAGAAACTGGTAACAACCATATCTAAGCGAAATTCACAAAGATTACGTGACAGAGTGTTATGCTATTCCACTTTGATTTACAAGTCTCCAAACATAGGAATTGTGCCTGAAATATAATGTACATGTCACCAAAAGAACCCGTGAGTAGACGGTAACTCCACCGCAACGAGATATACCGATAAGTCAATATAAAATGTACACCGATGTGTGCAAAAAATCTAGTTGCAATTTGTTTGCAGGTTTGAATAAATAGGCGATATCATCCCCTAAACCATCAATCAATATCATAATAGGCGTGGGGCTGATTTAAAGCCCTTCGTTGGAAGTACAGGTTGCTTGTTTTAGAATGTGGAGTGGAGTTCGTTTTGAATGAACATTACTAACTTTCATGGTGCCCCGAGTGGCCGATAGGTCTAAAGCGCCGTCCGTTACGGATTACTGCCATCTCACCTCTGCGTGAGTTCGAGTCTAGGATTCGGCGAATGTTGATATGTGAAAAAGCTTGTCAGTAGTTTCTCGTGGGTCGGTGGTTCTTTCCGGTGATTTCCCGGTTTCTTCCTCCACCATTTATACTGGCCTCCATGAATAGCCTATCGTGTGCTGAAAAATGGCGTTAAGCACAACAACAACAGCAACATTTGCTAAGCCAGTAGAATGCAGTTCAAAGGCAGGAAGTAATGAGTCTTCACATCTGCTCAGACGATATCCGTCTGTAGGTTCCGTCTGTATATCGTATCTATCCATTTGTATGTTGCTACCATAGTAAAAGCTCAATAAGACTACATACACCATCTTTTACTCTCTTTATATCCCAGTTTTATTATAATTTTGGGAAGTAGATTCTCTCTAGAGAGACAGACTGATCGATTATGTTGGTTCTGCTGCGAACATGTATGTTCATTTATGCTACGGTGACTGCCAACTTGTATGTACATATAAAGTTGACAAACTTGTCTTAATATAATCAAACATTAATTTCATATTTATGACATATTTTCTTCAAGCATTGTTGTTTTTTTCTACAACAATTTTTTTTTTAAAAAAAAGTATTGTTTCCCAAAGCTGACATGCCTGTCGCAGACTTGTATATTTATTGATTTCAGTCCAAACTGCAAATGTGAAGATCGACTGACCTTTGTAAAAACTTTCACAGGCACGGTACTGTAGAATCTCTAAACTTCCATTATACACGTTTTTATTTCGCGCATTGAAGAAAGAGTAATAAATACTTCCGTTTTATTTCTTTTACTTATGTGTAGTTTATTAATTTAAAAACTACAATGTAAACTTATTGTGAAGAAATTGATCTCTAGCGTACTATACATGATAAAACATATGTACATTTTCAAAATTACTGATAAATGATGTTTTGTTCTTAACAATATAGAGTAAAGGTGGCTTTCCTACCTACATTATTATTGAAAGCAATCGGATATATATATATATATATATATATATATATATATATATATATATATATATATATATATATATATATAGATAGAGAGAGAGAGAGAGAGAGAGAGAGAGAGAGAGAGAGAGAGAGAGAGAGAGAGAGAGAGTTTGGCTAAGAACTGCATAAAGATTAATTAATTGCAGTTACTTCCCTTAATATATTTTCATGACACAGCAGTTTTGTTCCTTTTCATTACTGTTGTAGACCTATATTTGGACCACAGTGGCTCGTATAGTTGCTTAAAATTTACCCGTCATACATGTATGAGTGTAAATTGTAAGCAACAATACGAGCCCCTGTGTATTCAGACCAGATCCTTCACGTAATTACGATATTAAAAGGAACAGTAGTTTTAAGTAAAGGTTACCTTGCATGCAGAAGACGTGAGCAGAATAATTGATAGGTAAAAGGGGTTGGTGTGGTGGGGGTGAATATACGGAACATGAAAATAGGTCAATTTCGTTTTGGTGTGACGAGTCGAAAATTACCGGAAACTACGCTTTGATTGCAAATTTGAACAAATGTTTGTCATCATCATTTACCGGAAACTGCACATTAGACACAAATTTAAAGAAAAAAATATTTGTCATCCTTATTTGACAAAATTAAATGATAGGATTATTCCAGAATGTATATTTTAAACTCCCCATTCATAGAAGGTGTTCTCCACATTGCTATAAAAACCCTCGTTCATAACTAGTTTGAATCTATTCAGTGAAAACATATTCTAAAGAGTTTTTATATTTTCCTCACCTTAAGGCTTGACTATAATGTCGCTGACTGTGAATGCGTTTTTGCTGGGCGAGGGCTCTATTGTGACAGAAATACTCCGATTTTATATCCCTGTTTACGTGTCCAGTAGCTACGACTACTTATTTAGAAAGATTTGTGATACTACTCATTCCCTTCAACATGGGAGATTATTATTATTATTATTATTATTATTATTATTATTATTATTATTATTATTATTATTATTATTATTATTATTATTGTAGTTGTTGTTGTTGCAGTTATTTTTTTTATTTACTGATTTTAAATATATTTTATAGTCATAAATAACAAAACTAAGGAGTCAACACAAAATAAAAGATACTTGAGGTGGAGAAATCAAACAAAGTATGTACACTTACAGGATTTCAGAAACTTTTATATGTTTATTTGTTCAAGCTAGTGGTTTGTTTTAAATATAGTGAGTTGAAAATTGTAAAATCGGTATGAATCGTGAATGTGTTTTCAAACAATCAAACGTGTCAATCCTTAATCATTTGTTTAATTTGTCACAATATTTTCTTTTTGATATTATTACACTTTTTAACCCCATCTTTATATTATCATCTACGATAATAACATAACTTCACATTACCTGTGGATATAATTTTTTAATTTTGTGTAGGAAGAAGGTCCGTGGGGTAACACCATGAGTTACCGTACATGACTGTCTATAATACCCACTCCCAATAATAAACGAAAGATGCTATGCTACAAACGGAGACACAACATATCCTATGGTATCCAATATGTTTCGACACGAATTTTCAGCTGCGACATAACATGTTCTGTTCCTTCACGCCTGCACTTGTTAATTGATATTTCCATTTTAAACTGGTCCCAAAGATTTAATTATGTTCTTAAGCAGCAGGGAGGGTGAACCCTACAAAATTTTGCGACAAAATCGATTAAAGCCTCAGAATGCCCAATAGAGCCTTCCTACGAAATCTCATATTTTAACCAAAAAAAAAAAAATAAAGACCCCATTTTACAAATGGAGCCTTAGCGATTTTGTCGTAAATATATTGTCATAACCACCCTCAAATTGCTGCCAATAATTGCTATCATCTACGTCGCAAATATGTTGTCATAACCCTCCCTGCTGCTAAAAGGATTTCAGGGTTAATACAAATGATTTAACCAAATATTTGTTAGCTTTTCACAAACAGACTAATCGATAATACTTCACCACGTAGATCAATTAAATTATTTGACTGATCGGTGAGTGTAAAATTAATTCTAGTTAGCAAATCATTTTGACATTGCATATATACTGGATTAGTCGGATTTTCAACAATTAAAAATCCTGGAGGAGCTGGTGGTGCAAATGAATAAAGAATGTAACCTTGTCGGGCTTGATTTGATTGTTTCATATTAATTTGATAACTTCCTTCGATTACATCACACGTTAAATTAAGCGCGATCACCGATGAAATGTCCACATTGTTCGGTGCGATATGTCTACCGTCGCCGTCGGGAGAATTATTATGAGTGAGGATAATAGGCTTCGGCTGGCTATCTTTCCATGATTGATGAATTTTATTAAATCCTTCGTTGATGGCAGTTCTGAGTTGATTTTTTAGTTCAGGTGCGTTATATCCTGGAAGTTTATAATTTGGATTTTCATTTATATTTTTTTTATAATCTATAGCGGAGTAAGTTCTTGAAATCGGGTTATTTTCATCAGTGAAGAGATTAATAAACCTCGAATTAAAAACCAATTTATTTAAATTGACTTTACCATCATCAACACCATTAGCACGCCAGATTGCATCATTCTCATTCTCCTTTCGCGATAACACGACTGTATGCTTTGCTCCATAGATGACTTTTCTGACATTTCTACAAAATCCGAATATGTGATGTAACGGAATTGCACATGAAAACCGTCGATGCTGTCCTTTCAATGCTCCATTTCGTGTTGCAAATCCTAGATTGAAATTACCATTGACCTTTTTTAAAATGTCAAATTCAGCGGCTGGTCTATCTTCACGGTCTAGATTAGCTGCGAGTTGTTGATCAGCTTCTGCAGTAGCTCTCGCAGTTCGTACTTTTATAAACTGAATATGGTCAGCATGATCAGAGGTATCCTTAGCAAACATCATAGACGGACCAGCCGACCTTGTATAATCATCAGAATATCTCGCAAGTCCGATTATTGTTGTTGCAATATCAACATTTGTTCTATTGATTCAATTTCTTTTCCATCAATGATATATCTTGCACTGTTAAATAGCGCCATAATGCCATTATTTACGAAACCAACTCGGATATTTGGGTCATTCTCATATGGTGTATCAGCTGCAACATCTGTTACAAGCTCTCCTTCTACTTCAATAAACGCCTCACACGGCAAAAAGTATCTACTTGTATCTTGAACTTCAAGTTCAACTCTCCCCCGTTGATTAGGCTCTCTTGCAGGATAGGCATAATACTGATAGTTAATTTTAGAATCATCTTTATTCACCGGTGCTGCCATATCAAACGCTGGATAAGCGATTTTTTTAAATGCCATTTATACTAAAACACTATCGTTTTTCTAAATGTAGTAATGCTATCATTTTCTTTTTCGTCTGACATTTTTACGATTTCCTCCAAGACCGCTTCCCGCTATCATACTTGCAATATTACTACTATCTGGTGAAGTCATTGCTAATGATGCGAGTTTTTGTTCCACTGCGTTATTTATCACTTTACTGACATTTGCAGGCATCATTGTTGTTGAAGGTAGCGGTGTTGAAACCATTTGTGGTGGTTTTCGTCCGATTCTAGATTTCACCAATGACGTTATTCTATTCTTTGCGGTAGAAAAGGCCGTTCCTGCAAGATCTCCAACAGCGTTAATTCCCTTATTACGAATAACATCAATGGATTTCATCGCTAATTGTTTAGCAATTGGTGCTACTTTTGGGGCTATTCTTGTGAATAAACCCGCTATGGTATTTCCAAGGCCGTCTTCATAGTATGCCTTATAAACGGGCAATCTTGAGTTTACCACATACACGTTTGTTGGTTTATCGTGATTATAGTGTACTATCATCTTATTTGAAATGACTTTGTAATTTCTAAATGCAGGCATTTCAGAAATTTCAATCGCTATAATAACCACTAAATTCCCCTGGAATTCCGTCCATTAACTCATCCAATAGTTCTTGATACGTATGAATATCAATTATCCCACCTTGGAATCATCGTCTGCAAATATCAAATGCTTCATTAGTTATTTCGACTGAGTTATTCCCAGCTCGCTTACCTCCCATAAGAACCTCAAGTCGTGATATATCATTAATGACATTACTAGGACATATATGAGAATCATGATGAGAACTTCCATAACCCTCTCCTGAAGTACTTGCTAGTTTGGAAATGTTTTGAGTTTCTGGAACTGGTTCAGAAACGTTTTGAGTTTCTGGAGCTGGTTCGGAAACGTTTTGAGTTTCTGGAAATTGTTGTCCTCGACCTCGTCCTCGACCTCGACCTTGTTGTTGTTCTTTTCGTTGTTCTTTTAGTTGTTGTTGTTGTATACCATACTTATTAACTCCCATTTTAAAAGCATTGTCCTCCAATGTATCCCTTTTTAAATTGCCGGGGTCTTTTTTTATTAATTTTATATATCCAATCCACCCAATCCTCTCGTTTAATTATGTTTTTTTATACTCGTCTTTTAAAAATTCCCCCCTTGTATAATAACGTTTGACAGCGAAGTCACCAAATGACACATAGTCTTCAAGTTTCAGCAATGGAAATTGTCTGATTTCTTCTATAGCTTCATCAGTGAATTTCTCGTTAAAAGGAACACTTTTTTAGTGGAAACTTTTTCAATAGAATCACTAGCACCTTCAACGGGGTTATCATCAGTATCAATATTACCCATTTGTTGTATTTCTCGCTGAGTTTGTAACTCACCTGAAAGCTGTTTTATTTCCTTCTGAGTTTTTTCAGTCTCTGTAGCAATCTTTCCCAATACATCAATAATAGGTACTTCTTTTCGTGTTCCTTGTTTAGGGATGTCGCCGTATATAGCACGTTCTGTTGCAAGTTTCATATCTTTAGTGGCTTTAGTTACAGGGGCAAAAAGCTGTTCACTCCCAATAGAAAAGTCAGTCTGCGCTTGCTGTCTAAGTTGTAGTTTATCTCGCACGTCATCTCGAATTGGTATAAACTTTTTCAGTAATGCTAACCTCTCACGGGTTAGTCTGGTAGTTAATGCTTCTGATGTCATTATTGGAAATGCTAACGTTTTTTCAATTGTGGGTTTCAATACTTGCATTTCCAGACTCATCAATCAAACGTCTTATAGATTTCACTTTCAAAGCAATCTCTGACCGAACTTGGTACTGTTCCCCTCGTTTCTTTCTAATTGCTTCAACTATACTAAATAGCCGAATGAATAAATTAATATCATTGTTATACAAAGAAACATTAACCGCTTTTTTGGATTCTTTTTATCAGTGAATACATTTTAGGTAGGACATATCTTCCATGTTTCAATTGTATATCAATTTGTTCAAATTCATTCAAAAGTCTGTCTTCATTCAAAAATTCAGAAAGTACGATTCCTTGATTTCTTAAATTTGATATTTCTGTGATGATAGATGTAATATATTGAAATTCCATTTATTGAATATTATTACTAATGTATTTTCTTATCTTTAAAATATTTTTATCGATTCCCAACACACACAAAAAAAACATATACAATGCCTGTCCCTTCCTCATTCGAGTTCCGAGGCAAGGGAGGCATACATTAAAGACTTATACAATACCCTAACCCCCCAATCGAGTTCAAGGGCGGGTTATATGGGCATTAGACGTGAAATCCAAGTGATTTCTTTACAAACATTGAACATATAACATAAGCCTCATTTGGAAACCTCTTTCGCGCCAAACGACGTCAAAGAGGCCCAGAGGGGGGACAGCACATTCCTGGAACTCATTGAGTGCCTTCGCATTAAATAAGCCCAAGGGCCACAAACATAGATCTCCCAATTGGAAGCTCTAACGTAACAAATGCTATATTAGGTCTTCCGGAAGATATGTTGTGGGGGGTCAATACGTTACATGTACTTAATTAACTTAATAAATGGGGTATTTACAATGAATGAATATTTACAATGAATGAATGAATGAAGGTATTTACAATGAATGAATATTTACAATGAATGAATGAATGAAGGTATTTACAATGAATGAATATTTACAATGAATGAATATTTACAATGAATGAATGAAGGTATTTACAATGAATGAATATTTACAATGAATGAATATTTACAATGAATGAATGAAGGTATTGTAATATTTACAATGAATGAATATTTAGAATGAATGAATGAAGGTATTATAATATTTACAATGAATGAATGATAGGGACAGTACAGGACGATACAAACATGAAACGACGGGGCAGACTTACTACACCCAATATACCAATCAAAAGCAGCCCAAGAAATTAACCATGGTTGCAGTTGAAAAAAATCAACCACACACCATGTCAATGGCGTGGGAGTTTTGATTGGCAATATTGGGCTTCGTTTAAAGCCCCAAACTTTTACGGCTCATATTATATATAAGGTGACTAATAATGCAGTGTCAATGTGTAGGTGTGTTATTTTTACCACTAAATACTTAATAAATAACATTTCATGGTGTTATAATGAAACTAAATACTTGAATAAAACATTTTTGTAAAGAATACAGCTGTTATATAATAATAAATATTTTTATGTTTTTTCATTAATTTTTATAATAACCGTAATAATAATTTGGATTCACGGCCATACATAACTCTGTCAAATTGTCTACTCTGTACAGGTTTTTCCAACAAAACCCTAACTGCTATTCTCAATACAGTCTTTAGAAACAAGGATATACCGAGTTAACCATTAAATACGTACATGAGATCACATATCATTAATTCAATCTAATTTTACATGTATTTTCTACGTTTATCTCGCACGAATTACATATCCGGGAATACTGATCTATCAATATCGAAAGTAGGATAGTCACGTGACGATCAGTAGTAATGAGGGGAAATACGGAACAAAATAAAAAATAAAAAAAATATTCTGCTAAAAAGATATTCTACTTTAGCAGAATAAAAAAAAATATATTTCATTAATAGTAATTATT
Source organism: Potamilus streckersoni (assembly GCA_016746295.1). Lineage (NCBI taxonomy): Eukaryota > Metazoa > Mollusca > Bivalvia > Unionida > Unionidae > Potamilus > Potamilus streckersoni. Next base: position 5,889,470 of record JAEAOA010002358.1, on the reverse strand, counting down.
GAGAGTCATTTCATGCGTATGAAAACTTTATTCTATGTCCATTTTTCTTTGAGATAGCTGTTTGATAAATCCCTTCAGCAACTTTTTGTACTGAAGGAATACATATTCCAAAATATTTTCCCGCAGCATTCATTGATTGAAAAATTCTTTTTTCATTCGTCGCTGTATCAAATGACTGTACTGATTTCTTTCCAACTGACTTACAAGTCCCTGTCTTTCCTCTTTTTGTATTCTCTCTTTGAGAAATGCATTGTAAATTGGAAATCGCGTTGTTTAAAGGATTAGAGTCAATATGATCAATAACATTACCATCTTTAATCAATCCATTAAATGCTTCATAGACAATTCTGTGAACGTAATAGTGCTTTCTTCCAGCAGTAAATTGCAAGTATCCTTGATTATTAACAAAACCAATTGGCTTTTTCAGTCTGCGGTTTCTAACATCACCATCAGCAGATATTTCATAATTAACGAGTATTGGATGTGGTATGAATTCTTGCTCCATTTATATATAATAATACTATTTGTCTAATTCATCATTTGCTTTATTTATAAATCTATTAATATAGTCTTGAGGGTTTTTTATGATTTTGTCTTTGACAGAGTCATGGTTAGGGTTAATGATAGCGTTTTTTATTCGTTTATCATAATAACGTTTCAATTCTCTAAACCGCTTACCCCCACAATTGATACATAATTGTGATTTTCCTCTCACACCCACCCCACAATTTATGCATGGGGACGGGCCTGTCGAATTATTTCTGACACTCTGTAAGTGATGTCCACAGAATTCACCTCTACACGATTTATTGCATGGGGTTACTGATCCAATCATAAGCCATTTGCAGTGATTCATTATATATAAACAAAATTTTCTATTTAAATGTTTGCTTTATTTATATGGATGAAGAATTCAAGAGATTATGAGACAATCAAGCCTTATAAAAATATTAAATTCAATCCTGATAGAACCCTCGAAGACGTACCAAAAGAGAGAATAAATAATAGAAGTCTGATAAGAAAAATACGAGATTGTGTTAATGAGTTTAAACAGGACGGTGCATCACACACCTGGTCAACATTTAAAATCGATGGTGTTGTTGATGCTAGAATGAATGATGAAACAGCAGCTATGATACTATCACAACTTGGCAATAAAAGGTATTTTCTCAGAGTGAAATTCATTATCAATTTAGAATCGGGCGATTGGGTTATAAGAGACAAGTTTGAGCCAATTCTCAAAGATAAGACAACAGTCATTGTTAGCCGTGATTCCAGACCAGGGCTGTTAACTGGAATTGATAAACCATACTATGAAAAAGCGTATTCTGAAACAGCAATTGTTTATGGGATGTATCCGTTAAATAAGAAACCTGACATTGGAAAACTAGCACCAATGAAACAGTCAACGTCAGTGGAAAAACCACTCAATTGTGTGGCACAACGTGTAATAGAACACTTTACAAATGCACTCCGTGGGAATAAATTAACCGATCTAAGACGTAAAAAAATAGATCAATGGGAGCTAACAGTGAAAGAGAACGGAGCAACTATTTCTGATATAGCTAGATTGGAAAAGTCGTTGAGATTTCCGATAACCGTTTCAACGATAACTGGCGAAGTATTATACGAATCGAAATACAATAAAAACGGAGCTCCAATCAAAATTATTGATCATAACAAACACGCATGGACATCCGCGGTTACAATATTCCCGCGAGACAGAACAGTGAAGTATATCCCAGAAGAATTCACCAAGGATGGCATTCTCACTGAAGAAAGATTATTCGATGCTATTGCTAGTTTGTGTAAAAACGACCCTGTATCAGTATGGCTACTTCATAGTTTTGAAGATGAAGAATGTCAATTCAATCAATTTGTGAAACCTAACGGTGAATTATATCGTACTGAAAGTCTACATAATAGGATGAAAAATCTAGAAATAAGTCTCAGTTAAAACGCTAGCGTTTTTAATGGAAAATCCGACGATTACGAACAGTTACTTACAAATTGTTTTACAATTCCATCAGTTGCAGCTCATTTTGCAAGAAAGAAAAATAATTAGAATCCAAAACGAAAAGAGTTTTTACAGGATGTTCAATCCAGCTGTTCGGAATATTATCATGGCGGTCTATGGAACGTTAAGTACAATCGTGAAAGTATGATATCAGTTGATATCTTTGCCTGTTATCCAGGAATTTTTCTAGGATATGGATTCGCTGGTGAGTATTTTAAACGGTTTGGACATCCCACACATGAAATGACTCGCGTTGCTATTAATGGACCACTGCCTGATTTTGATTTGACCGGTTTTGCTCGCGTAGTATCATTTGAATTCGCTGAAGGACTTCATCCGTGTTGTTATGTTTGGATTGGTAGACACGTGGCTGAAAGGATGTGGTTACCAATAGTGTTATTGCGATATATGATTGATTGTAAAATGTTAGTTTCGTTGATTGTCAGCGAAGCGATTATCTCATATCGAAAACAAACCAATGTCTGGTTACCAGAACCAGAATGTCTTGATAGTATAATCGATAAGTCTAGAAAACATATTGATGCTGACGAGGAGTACATCATTGAATGGTCAAAAAAGATATTTAATCAACGAAATAATGAAGCAAAGGATCTCGGCCGAAGAATAATCGGTAAATTTACACAAGGTGGAAAAAAATTCAACTTTAAAAGACAATCCTCACGATTGATTATAGATGATGCCGAATACAACTTCGTTATTAAAGATGCAGTAGAGAAAAATAGATACGCAAATTGTAAAACAGCCTTCTTGTCCAATAAAACAAAGTTAGGTAGAGTTGTTACTTACAGTGAAGGAGAAAGCTCTGCATATCTACATTTGAGAGCTTCTATGCTGGGTTATGCATCTATCAATTTATTTGCAATGATAAATAGATTTCCTAGTATAGCAGTTAGAGTTGCAATTGATTCAATGTATGTCGATAAAAAATATATCAAAGAAGTAACTAAATTTACTAATAGCGAAGAGACTTGGGGAACATGGCGAATTAAACGTGAAATACAATGCGATTATTCTGAATCAGCAGACGTTGAGATTAAAAGCAGTTACCTGAAAAACGATAATTCTATCAGTGAAAATCTGAAGGATTTTCTATGTCTAAAGCACCACCGATATCAGATCCAATTTGTAGATATAAAACAGTTTATTTAAACGGTTGTGGTGGATCTGAAAAGACAACACGTGTGATAGAATTATATCGAGAGAGAACGTCCATGATTGTACTCACACCAACCCATAGACTAGCGAGAGAGATAAAACAACGAAATGTTGAAGCTTGCATGTATCATAGTTTTTTTTCGATACAAGGGCGATGCTTGGACTCCTGAGCGAATGGGTGAGAAATTTATTCCTTCGGTTATTATTTGGGATGAAGCATGTACTGTTTCAGAAGATGTATTAAAAATGTTTCTTGATTGGTTATTGCAAAATAATACAAAAGTTATATTGTGCGGCGATCATGGTCAACCACCACCATTTGTTGGTAGAAGTCCACATAATTGGTTAAAAGGATTTGTTGATTATTACGAAGAAATTGATACTGACTATAGAGCACTCGATGAGCAGTTACGTGAGTTTAAAAAACTAATTAGATTACAACCCGATAGAATTCAATGTGAAGTAGCGCGTGAAATAATTTCTGAAACACCTATGAATGATTTTTGGGAAACATGGAGACCAAATGATTTTGTAGTAGCAAGTAGAAAGATAGTCAGAGACGCACTTCAGAAAAAGTTGTTTGAGCTACACAAGAAAAAATTCCCAACGTTTCCAGTACCATTGTGTTATAGACCATTGGATACACGAAAGCAGAATATTGAAGTTGAAATTCCAGGCCAGACGGAGAAACAGATTCTAGTGTTAAATGATATTGTGCTAGTTGATATCAATACTGTAGAAGATGCATTATGCGCTGATAAATCACCATGGACGCTTGGTTATGTAACAACAATACACTCGTCACAAGGATTGACCATCACGGATACAATTGTTTGGATAGTTGATAATCGCATTGAATGATCAAATTTAGTCTATCTCGCAGTGTCCAGAGTACGACGAATAAATCAACTACGAAGGATTGTTTTCGATGATGATTTTAATGCAAACGATGATAACTCTGATATTAGCATCATTAATTAAAAAAACTCTCTGGTTACAAACAGCAGGACAAAAAAGCAACGAGAATTTTATATTGATGCTGAAGTAATAATCGCATTAAAAGAACAACAGAATAATCACTGCGCCAGTTGCAATTGTATAATGCACTGGCAGTATTCGGATAAAGACCCTCGACAATTCACCGTAGACAGAAAAAATAACAATCTTGGTCATGTCAGAAACAATGTGATGTTGACCTGTCTTGAGTGTAATAGACGTAACGGAGCTAGTTAAGACCATGTGGCGGTAATTAAGTATCGTCCGGAATGACTTGTAGTTGTTCGCGTGTAAAACCACGCTGAGGTGCAGTTGAATCCAATCTGTAGATTGGAGGTCTACCAGTTGATCGCGTTATGGTTATTTTTTTTTTTTGGTTAAAATATGAGATTTCGTAGGAAGGCTCTATTGGGCGTTCTGAGGCTTTAATCGATTTTGTCGCAAAATTTTGTAGGGTTCACCCTCCCTGCTGCTTCTTAAATCTGACATCTGACGTCTGCTTTGGACCCCGAAAGAGAGCGAAACAAAAGATTGTAACCCTGTTGTTTCGAACAGGCTCACTTATCCAATAAAAAGACAGATAGAAAATATAAAAACCATCATTCAATGCTTTCTACAGAAGACACGCAAATAACAAATAAACAAACAAAGCAAATAAATAAGTAAACAAATAGAGAAATACGCAGCCATTAAGCAATTTTACCGGAACTAAACAAAAGTCAACTATCTGGCTCGCCACCACTACTACAAAGACGACGATAATGACGATGGGGAGCCCTAAAAGCTGTGGTATTGCTGATGGTAGTTTTGGTCATGCTTGCAATGATAGCTATGAATCCTATTTATTATTATTCCCGTCTTGATAGTCATGGGTGGTGGTTGCTGGTTTTGAAGTAGTGAATATTATTCTCGCCGTGATACTCCCATGGGTGGTGGTCGTTTGGAGTAGTGAATATCATTCTCGTTTTCATAATGCAAGAGGTTTTGATGGTTTGGAATGAAAGATTTAGATACCTCGTTCAATAATTCCATACCATTTACACGCCTCGTGTGAGTAATAATCTATAATAAAATTTACTTATGACTTGCTTATGACACGTCACCGAGTGGCCAAGTGGTCTTAAGCGCTCTCCGTTACACAACACTACCATCTCACTTATATCTGCGTGGGTTCGAGTTTAAGATTCGGCGAATGTGGATATGAGAGAAAGCTTGCCAGTAGCTTCTCGTGGGTCGGTGGTTCTTTCAGCGGATTTCCCGATTTCTTCCTCCACCATTAATACTGGCCTCCATGTGCTGAAAAATGGCGTTAAGTCCCAGAACAACAACAACATCTACACGTGTGTTTGGTCGAAAAATTCATAAAACATTGAAATATTAGCCAAGAAAACTATATTCTTAAAACGCTAAATATTTACGTTTAAATACACGACTATTGACGGATGAATATTTAATTGATTTTTAACAGATATACATGTTCCTGAATGAACATCTGAAATATTATCATCACAATGAAATATTGTTATGAAATACAGATTTGGTACTTATATATTATAGATCCCGAAAATGATCTCATCTCCATCTCATCTCTATCTCTTGTGATGAAGAATTACTGGAAGCCTTGGATACATAGAGGACAACCTGTTTAGAATCTACATTCGTAGTAAGCAGAATGTATTGCCTTTGTAATGGAACAGGCTAAATTGCACCTTATGTATAACTTGTATATGTATCTTTAAAAACTGGACCTGTTCATCTAACAGACTTAACCAGGGATAATTCTTAAAATGCAATAAAATCAAACTTATAAAAAGATTTTATCTGAAGCAGTCAATTTAAGGGACTGATTTTGAATGAACTTTAAAATACGTTGAAAGTGAGCGTTGAATATATTTGTTTGAAAGTTAGTTGGTACATTTTACATAAATTGTTTGCGGTTCAGTATTTTTGACATGTCAACGCGTTATCATATAACTTTGTTAATCTGATTGGTCCAAAAAAAGCCAACGAAATTCTTGAGCAGTGTTCTCATTACTGATTGGCGGATACCGTGGGAATTTCTTTTTTCCTGCTATCTGGAACCTATTTTTTTCTTTCTTCTTTTTATTGTTGTAAATAAATACTATCTGTAGTAATTTTATATCCTGATTACTTCTACCAAAAATAAAAACAATGCGATAGACAATCTCAGATGTGCAATATTTTTATACTGAATTCATTAAGTTAGTTCTATTTCCGCTCGCCAAGGCTCTAAAAATTCTGTATCGGATCATTACGCAACTTAGATGCACTAGACTGAAAAAACAGATTTTGTTTTACAGAATCAATCATCATGTTCCTCCAACGTCAGTCCAAGTGTCCATCTAGGGGTTATTTGTAATGGGTGTGATGGACCAATAGTGGATATTCGCTACAAGTGCCTCACGTGCCCTAACTATAACCTGTATTCCACGTGCGAGAAGAGAGGACTCCATATAGAACACAACATGATGAAAATCAGTACACCATTGACTCGTCCCACAGGATGTCGGGATGCAAGAAGAAGGAAGATGTTTAAGTTAATTAAGGCAGTACAAAAAAAATTTCATTGCGGCTATAAATGGGTGGGGTTTGTAGCTAAGACCAGTTTATTAATTAGATTTATTTTAAAAATTTCATGTTCTTTTATTTTATCCTCACAGCATATGATACAATATTATTAATGGTGGACATTTTACTTTTTCGCATCAGTGTGCAGAACAAGAGATATTCGTGCTGAACATGTGTCTGGTAAACAGCCTGAACACAAACAACACATTTTAAAACTCAGGCGATACTTATGCCATTTTTAATCCAATAAATAAATAAATAAAATGAGTGAGACTGCTTTGAAACACAATCCATTTTCTCATTACGTTCTACCTGTTATAATCGTGGTGTGAATACGTGATTGGGTTATTACGCGTTTGCTGGTTTTGGCTTTCATATCTAGAGGTGATCGCCAATGATGTCATTTTCCCGTTATCGAGTAAGGTCAATACAAGGTATGAACTTATGGGTGGATCGAGTAAGGTCAATACAAGGTATGAACTTATGGGTGGAATAAATAAATAGTCTGAGAATAGAATAACACGAGCACTGGTTACAAATAAATATAAAATTGAATCAAAATTTCAAAATAATATAATTTCACAAGAAAATGATATAAACGTTACAATTAGAAAGATACACTTCTTTCTTTTGAATCAAACTAATTAAGGAATGCAAATAAGATTTTAAAAATAACCGATTGTGTTTACGATAGAATCAATTCATCATTTCAAGGAGTGAAAACATCGAATAACACTGCCTTGTATCGATTCATAACTTGGTGATTGGTTCCATCCAAAAGGTACCCTAAGACTGGACTGTCCTTCGCGCCCGTAAGACATTTTGCCCTACTAAGACATTTTTCCCAAATTCTTGGTATCTCGCCTTATTCCCTCTTTGCGTTTTGCACTCTGTTTGGGTTGTAAAATGGGTCTCTTCCCGAAACTATCTCACTTTGTAAAAATATAAACAAAAGCAGCATATATCTTCCGTCACATAAAACAGGAATAAATCAGTAGTCTCACCCCTCGATATCAGATGTAATTCTGATATAACATACGTCTATGACTATCTAAACTAATTGGTTATAACAGAACATACAACCTAGTTCCACATACTTATGATTTGCTAATGGCCATTTTACACAACACCGAGATATTAATTCCTTACTAGTTATTAGTCTCATTGCACGAGATGAATGAAATTCCTTATCATACGTTGGTGTACCAAATAGACGTAATAAATTAAATCGGATACTTTCCATGGCCTCCGTAATATCTACTTTCCATTAATACGTTATTGTATATACATAAACAATATCGTTGTACGAATTCAGATAAACAAATTCATCGCAGTTATCCTAGGTACATAATTCCCTATAGAGAATAAAAATGAAATTCTGGATACACAATTCCCTACAATAATCGAGACTATAACTTAGCGAGTCGTTAATGTACATATAAAGAAAAATATCATTGTGCTGACTCAGATAAACAAACTCAAGTATACCATATGGAGAAAATTGATTTATGACGCAAACAAATTAATCTCTGTAAGTTCATGTAGATGCAATCAATTAAAATCAACAAATCATTATAGTAATTTTAACTAATTACATGAGAATATGTAAATACCTTGTGTTTCCAAGCTTTATGGTCTGTCAATTCTCCAGACAATCGTTTCTCCTTGGATGATTTTACGAGAAATTTACTCAACAAATTCTTGGAGTCGCTCAAGGTCTTATGTTGTTTTCTCTTGTAGAAAAGTGCAGACTGAAGTACAAATTCCACTACTACACATTTAAACAGGTAGTTTTTCGTGTGAAACGACGCTTTCTTGCACAACGTAACCAATCAGAATGACATAAAATTCTCACCTACCTAACATCAAACAATGCACTAGGTCTGACCACAAATGGCTACCAACCATCTTCTGGTCAATGTCCCAACTGTCACCTTCCATACAAACATAACTTGAACTCCATTCCGGTAAGTTTAAATAAACTAAGCTCGTAATTATATATTGATAATTCCTGACTTTGGCTGAACAACCTGTTCATTATGGCTTTTTAATGGTGGCCATTCCACATAAATTTAATTAATCGTACATGTGTCTAGCCAAATGTTTCCTACAGACATTAACAACAACAAAACAGAGATCGACTTAAACATTTGGTCCTTAACATAATTGCATAATGACAGCCTATAGCTACTTGGAAAAAAATAGAGACATGGCATCCAATCAGAACATTTCCAAATATTAGCTCTGAAAAGCAAACGAATGGTATAAATAATAAACAGCGATATAAATAGGGTTATAAAACATTAAACAAACAAGGTTATAAAAACAGGCTTATAAAATACTAAGCAAACATGGTTTTAAAACAGCAAGCAAACAGGGTTATAATCATTAAACAAAATACGGTTTTTAAATAATAAACAAATAAACAGAATTCATATTTTGATACAATAAATCTAACAATGGATAATGTGACTTCATAGAATACGACATGGAACAGAGTAGACAAAATTCTTGGCCTTCATGTTTGAGCTTTCATTTATTTATTTATTTGTTTGTCTATTTATTTATTTATTTATTTATTTATTTATTTATTTATTTATTTATTTATTTATTTGTAACCTGTATCTTTTAAAGATCTTTGGTCCTCCGCCACGTTTTCATCGCTGGGTACATCAATTCATGTATTGTGTTTGCTCAGCCGGGACAATCCCACATGCTACAAAAAAAAAAGAAACATCATGTGTCAAAAAGAAGCAAGGAACAAGAAGGACGACAAAACAGAAAATTCAGGATTCTGTGTTGATGGAGAGAGGGAGAAAGACATGGAAGGAGAGGACTTTCTGACTACCGTTGGTGAAGTCATTACTGCAAATGCTTGACCCTTTCGGTATGTAGCAGAATTGAAACCGAGTGGGGTTCTTTTTCCGTTTGGGCTAAATAAATAACAACAAACACAAAGTGATGAATGATTGGAATTGATAAAATGAAATACTATACAAATATATGTGAATACAAAACATATACCCTGATTCTCACACTCATATGATACAACTGACGCACATTACCCTACACACACTCACAAAATGATAAAGAACACAAATGAAAAAATATGATTCATTGGCATCCGCCTAAAATGAGAAATACAAATATACTATGTATCATGTAAAATGAGATTCACGTAATCTCTTGTACACATTAAGCTTTGAGAGTCACGAAATCTCATGAGATATTATAGACAAAGAAAAATGAGCAATGCTCATAATGTTATTACTATTGTTTCGACTAAACAATACTGCGTTCAACTAAATACACAAATAGATGAACACAAATTGCTGTAACTGGAATAGTCATTCACTTGACAAACTGTCACTCTACAGCTTATTCAACATACAAACTGGAACTCTGCAGTTTCACTAGATCCCTTTCTTAATTAGCCGCATACATATAGATCTCGGATCCCTTACATGTATTCATTCACATACACACATGTATTCATGCACATAGACGGTCAGCCGCATTACAGATAGCTACATCCAACCATCGGTAGCTACAATCAGTTGTTATCGAACACTGAATCTCCCATAAGACATCGTCAGCTCCAATAAGACACCATCAGCCCTAATAACACATCGTCAGCCACGATAATGTCCAATAAGCTCCCAAAATTTCTAATGGTGGAAAGTACGCACACCACTGACAAAATCCAAATGATTTTTGTCTCCGTACGATATGTATCAAGCTGAAATCCATAGGAGTGAATAATAGTTATGGTCAAATGTTCATGTATACCATGCTTTCCCGTGACTTTCTGCCGCAAGTAATTTCGAAAACACTTTACCTGGAGAAGAGTGACTCACCCCAGGTAACGTTGTACGCCTGTAAAACGAATAAAGGTAATGAATAGATTAAAGGCAAGACCAAGTTATTTATACACTTACTCTGTGACACAGTACGATTCCTATGCAACTAACGCGCGCGCTTGTGTGTGTGTGTGTATGTGTCCTTATGTAAAAATATGCTGCAACCCATATTTTACATGTTAAGCATGTAGGGTTATAGTTCTAATATCCACTTTGTTTTACGCCAGGTATCGACGTCTCTTACAATATAGAGCACCAGATACGTCATTTTGGATGTGCAAACCGAGGTCCCCGAGGACGAGACGGATGCCACAGCAATGGACATGCATGCAAGCGCTCGTGTCCGATATTCGGAACAAGGTCAGGATGTCGTTAAAAAATGCCGGCAAAAAGAAACAGATGACGAATCCAAACCATCAACCTTAGGGGAGACATTTGACAGTACAATAAATGAAGAAACGGAACAGTCCCGTTGTCCGTCCTTTATGAAGGTTTGTGTGTGGATAATTAATCATTCTTTGTCTCTTCTCCTTCTGTATTAACACTTATGATTTAGTCTTCATACCTTAAGATATCCTGAAAATATATTCTTTAATGTGCATTACCGGTCAATGATTTTGTATCCATTCTCTACGAGAAATTGGGCATAGTAGACGACGGCACTAGGAAGAGGAGTTCTTTGGTCTTACTTTTGTTCACATTATACTATTTTTCAAAGATGAAAAATACATTTGAATGCAATGTATAATTTAGACAGTTTTCTGAACAGTAAGGGAGAGTCGATGTTTTGACGCAATCAATACTTCATATTTTTAGATTCTAACAGGACAAGAATTCTTAATCAAGTGAAGCAGATAATGGAACGACATTGCAGACCAACTGAAGAGAATCTCCGTCATGATCAAATCCTAATGAAGAGACGACCTCTGATTCTGAAGAAGGTAAGTTAGTCTCTGCCTCCTTATATTTTTCGTACGATTTCTAATATTTTATTAAGTCAACGAAAACTTATGAATAAATATAAACCATGATATTAAATCTACGTTTTTTTTTCTTACGTGATACCTTCTTTTTTATGAAGGAGGATCATATTTTTTTTCAAAGTATAACAAAAAAATAAAGCTTCAAAATGCAGACAGATATATGATCCTGATATAATTTGAAAGCAATTCCGTGTATGTATTAATATGCCTGAGGTTAATCAAGATTCTTGAGAAAAAAAGAAATCAGCAATGCAAGAGGATAATCGTTTTCCCAATTAGCCAAAGAAAAATGATGGCCCTTCTTGTCCTGCATTTTCCTGTAAGTAGGAGAAACAGGCCTCCGTTAAGCGTAAGAGGTTCCAACATAAGTTATTGTTTTAACCGATTGTGTTCAGTAGTCCAGATTTCTCAGACTTAACACACAATTCTTAGATGTTTCTATTGGCAGAGGGCCATATTAGAGGCGACAAAAGAGTCTGTCGTTTTGTTTATTTACTTAATATTTTGTAGTCCTGCTTTTAAATATGAAAGAAAATACTGTGTATAATACTCTGCGAACAAGAATATTGAGATTATCTGCAGTGTACTTAAGGTCTCGGGCAAAATGATAGAATTTATCTCAACTGAATGAAGAATACCTCTAAGATTTTTATGAAAAGAGACATGCAATTCCCACGCAATTAAATAATGAAAACTTTATAGAAAAAAAGAAACACGTCCATTTGCGAACTTAATGATTATTCCGATATATAGACTTGTACTAAAGTTAGCAAACAAATATCTAATTGTCTAAAATTTAAAGTCAGATTTTAGAGCACTAAATCCAATGTCTTATGGAAGACTTCATTTTAATAGGTATGTTGTTGAATTAATACAAGTTTTAAGACTAAGATTGAGTACCTACTCAAACATTTGTTAGAGAATGTCTAGACATCTATCTAAAAAAGAGTAAAGGAAGACATATTTAGCTCGGACTTTATTTCTTTTATCAGCTACATAACCATTATGTGATACTGGCTTGCCAATTTAGTCCGGGTGTCAGCAAAAGTTTGCATCCATTACTTTAAAATTATTTGTGTATTTCAGGCCTGGCCATGCCTTCACTAGGCATTTATAACCTACATTCAGCTCAAATTTTGAAACTTAGTTGTCTAGAAATGACATGAAATCATATTATTGCACCTATGTGGTGTACAAGTTTAGTCATATTAAATCCTATCCCGAACAAACTGCTTTAAATTATATTTCATTACAGTTTTAAGGAGAGTAGGATTTTAAGCTGAATTTGTTTTAATTTTTGAGTGCTTCATGAAAGCTGGGCCAGGGCTAAGTTAATTAAAGATAACGATAGATTTCAACATACGATTTAGACGCCTTTTAGTTCGCGGCAGTCGAGACAAAAAGTAAGTTAGAACGGCACTTTTATAAACCTTCTAACGAAATCGTACAGCAGGGGTGTTTCTCACTAAGAAGTTTGCCCAGAAAGATAATTTTAAAGATGTTTGCAAAGCCTAAGTACCAGTCATGAACATACATTTTCGTTGATTGTAAATAATGTCATAACGTTAATTCACAACAATTGAAATTATGAGTATAGTACGGCATCATTGGAATAATTGATGTTTGATATTGCTCGAAAAGAAAATTATGTCATGACATTTGGTTGCAACCATGGGCAAAAGCACGCCATATGATTAAATCTGTTCCAGGTATGCTAGCACTGCGGTCCTGTTATTCTTGACCAATTTTCGGGAAAGAAACAAGGTTTCGGGTTTTTAGAAACAGTCATTCAAGCTTTGAATATTTAAAATGTTATAGCTTCAGTAAAACTGTAAAAACCTTACGAGAAACCATTCAATGAAAATAAATCACATTTTCTCTCACAGAGACCAAGATCACAAAAGCTCTGCAACAAATGCTGGCCATGTTTTTCAACAATGATGGCGGTTGGCTGACCAGTCCTTTGGTATCCGTGGACTGGAACATTGGCCGAGCTCTGGACGCCATGAAGCCCCAATCATTGGACACTCGAATGGCCTAGAACTGGAACTCATCAACTTTAAATCTAATTATATAGTTATCGATCCTAATTATATACAGAGACTGTGTATGCTAGTCTCAGCTAAATATGTAGATGGACTGTGTACGTTAATCTCAATTACATATGTACATAAATTGTGAAACAAATCTTGATTTGAACTGATTTGAATTTTAGACAATTAAAAATATTCAAATGCACATGTACTCCAAAACTTTATTTTAAATGTAGTATCAGGGTCATCACTAAATACGGTGATATTTTTTTTGATAAATTATTTATTTATTTATTTTGATATGCAATGTACTGGTTTTCGATTGTTGAAATATTTCTCTTCAACAAGACGAAATATTGTGACATTTTTGAAAAATAATCAAGGTGCAAGGTATACAACTATGAATTTGGGGGTTATATTTAAGTCTTAAACAGATGTGAGCAGTACTTGTTAGATTTCGTACCTAGCAGTGATCCGAATATAGCCTTACAACCATTATAAACTCAGTAGCTTGTCAGAAATTTAAAAAAAAAATATCGGATCTTCCAGAGCATTATGCGACAGTAGATCTGGCTCTGTGCAGTTTGAAGATGGGTTTGACCTTTAATCGAGTACATACGGTATATGTGGATGGTACCTCCTTGCCAAGAGATGTCATTACCGTACCTACCTTTTCGGACGTCAGAAAATGTATTGTATTACCCCATTTAAACTGGTCGACCAATTAAGTCTGATATATTTAGAATATATGATGGCAGTAATTAATTGAACACTGACGATATGAACCTAAACGTTTAGACGATAACACAAAAATAGTAAAGCTATAGGAGTTATTTTTGTACAATTCATTTTTTAATGAGACAACTGCTAAAGATATTTATTAAAAAAACAAACATATTATATCAAGAAAAATAGTACTCGAATAAAATACAATATTGCGTCGCTAAGAGAAGAAACGAAAGCACTGTTTATGTCGTTCTTATATGCCTGTATCTCACATGAATGATTACAATAACTTTACATATATAATGTGTTGTGCTTGTATCTCACTTGAATGATGACAATATATCTGTATCAAGCTGAATAAAAGTTTAGGTTTTTTTTCTCAGAATAATTATTTGAAACGTGTGTCTATTTTTTTCTGTGGATCTTTTACAGTGGTCATTAAGAGTGTCCAGCTTATTCTGTTACGAATAGCCAGCAGACTGGAAACGATGATGAACAATAGACCTTTTTAAACCAACGCTGACAGCTTTTCAAAATTATATCGGCAGCAGTACTGAAATTGCAACAACTAATTTACAATCAACATATGGGAAGTATGGTACTTCAAATAGTTTCTTCGTTAAACCTTGAAAGAGAATTCAACAACACACCCCAAAAAGGACATTGGACGTTTGTGTCTGTATTTATGTCAACAAATTGTTTCGATGTCATTATATCACGTTTCAAATGAACATTTTCACTAACTTACAAAGAACAAGCCGCCATCTTAAGAGCCAAACAAGCATATTTATTGAACTGAGGCTTAAATGTGCCTGCCAGTGATCTCCAAAAATAATGACTGAAGTAATTTAAGTTATTTAAATTTTTCGGTAATTTCATTTTTAACAAATTATTTTCCAAGCAGTTGGTATTTTAGCAAATGATGGAAATAGATTGTGCTGAATTAAAGGGAAGAGATGGTATCAGTCGAATTCTCTTTTAAATAAGTCAATTTTTCAATATAACAACAAACAAATTTGGTTACTGTATGCATAACGAATTGCCTAACTCCGCCCAACCCACCCCAAAAACAATTTATCCTACCATAAAATAAACGAAGCGTCCAAAATATCAAAGATGTAAAATAAGAAAGCAAATTTTATAATAGTAATTAGTTGCCCTCAAAACAATACATCCCTCTCCAGAAAGGTTCGTAAATGTAAGATCGTTTTGGTTTGAAAAGAAAACTGTAGGACCCGAACTACTTTCCGAATTCGATATTTGGAAATTTACTGGGAAGTTATTGGCATAGTTGGCTATGAAATAAGTGCTTGATTGCGAGATAGTTTGAATAAATTTAGCATTGAGACAAATTAAAATAACGTAGAACAAATAATTTTAATTTAGTTGTTTCTTGATTGCTTTCTTAATGTAATGTCGATTTTATCAACTTTATAATTAGAACGTTGTTCCGATCTTTCTATCGCTAAGGCTGAAGTAAAACATGCACAATCACTAAAATGAATAAAATAAACGAAAATAAAATAATATCTAAATCGATGATCAATGTAGTAAAGAAATAAATGAAATGCAAATCAAAATGGATGTAAAGAAACCGAAAATTAACTGATACACGCACGCATACGCATGCATATATATATATATATATATATATATATATATATATATATATATATATATATATATATATATATATATATATTATAATATGAAATGTTATTTTTCTTAATCTTCTCATTTATTGCTATCTGAAGGAATTTCTCGCTGCTTTAAGTGATGGATTAAAGAGAGAGAGAGAGAGAGAGAGAGAGAGAGAGAGAGAGAGAGAGAGAGAGAGAGAGAGAGAGAAGAGAGTTCGGCCCCTCTCTCTCTCTCTCTCTCTCTCTCTCTCTCTCTCTCTCTCTCTCTCTCTCTCTCTCTCTCTCTCTCTCTCTCTCCTAGCGTAACACGCCAGTACCATGCTGACCTCTATGTGCGTACTTTGTTCCAAACCAGAGAGGTCTATCCTAATAAAGGCTAGTCTCCTGAACGAATGACCCTTTTAAGTCATATATTGTTTACAACCCTGGAGAATTCGTAATTGTTGTAAAGGAGGCTATTTCAGGTAAATCGCTAATTACTGTTCGTGTCATGAACTATTGAGCCAAGGCTGTTTACGGATCCTGTTTGATTAAATTTTTGACTGTTTGTAAAGGAAGCGATTTCTAAAAGAGAATATACAAGAAAGTGACATGTTAATCACAAAGAGGAGTGTGCAGACGGACAGAAAGAAGGTATAATGTAATATCCTTACACTAATGCTAAAGTATTATAAATATTGATTATGTTACAAATGTATTCATATGTTTGCAGGTTTGAGCTGCAGCATTATATTCCTATTAAAATCAAACATTTTTTTTTTTATCTTTGTCCAAAACCCAAGAGCAAAGGAATTGACAGAAAGAGTTACATCATCAATTTTAATTTCGACACAAATATTGTTGTCGTCGCAATTTTTGATGGGTTATATATATATATATATATATATATATATATATATATATATATATATATATATATATATATATAAAAATAATTATAAATATATACCAGACAGAACAGACTGTGCTATCCCTGGATTCTGTAGTAGAATCTTGATAATAGTGGGCAGAAATAATAGTTTAATACAAACAATACTATCATACAGGTTAGAGAAATTAAATTCGTACTCTACCGAGTTTCGAACCCAGGTCCGCGAGTAAATGGCACCCATCGCCTTGCCTGCACGCACCAACCCATATACCGTCACGACTAAGCACGCATCACCAAAAAATGATGGCACTGAATCGGTGTTATATAAGCTCGTACATAGCAGACACACTCGCATGACGACCTAGTAATTAATTCTCATATATATGTACACAGTCGTTCCAGATTCCTATGAAAGAAATCAAGGTATATAGGATTTTTGTATTACAAATAATTATAAATATATACCAGACAGAACAGACTGTGCTATCCCTGGATTCTGTAGTAGAATCTTGATAATAGTGGGCAGAAATAATAGTTTAATACAAACAATACTATCATACAGGTTAGAGAAATTAAATTCGTACTCTACCGAGTTTCGAACCCAGGTCCGCGAGTAAATGGCACCCATCGCCTTGCCTGCACGCACCAACCCATATACCGTCACGACTAAGCACGCATCACCAAAAAATGATGGCACTGAATCGGTGTTATATAAGCTCGTACATAGCAGACACACTCGCATGACGACCTAGTAATTAATTCTCATATATATGTACACAGTCGTTCCAGATTCCTATGAAAGAAATCAAGGTATATAGGATTTTTGTATTACAAATAATTATAAATATATACCAGACAGAACAGACTGTGCTATCCCTGGATTCTGTAGTAGAATCTTGATAATAGTGGGCAGAAATAATAGTTTAATACAAACAATACTATCATACAGGTTAGAGAAATTAAATTCGTACTCTACCGAGTTTCGAACCCAGGTCCGCGAGTAAATGGCACCCATCGCCTTGCCTGCACGCACCAACCCATATACCGTCACGACTAAGCACGCATCACCAAAAAATGATGGCACTGAATCGGTGTTATATAAGCTCGTACATAGCAGACACACTCGCATGACGACCTAGTAATTAATTCTCATATATATGTACACAGTCGTTCCAGATTCCTATGAAAGAAATCAAGGTATATAGGATTTTTGTATTACAAATAATTATAAATATATACCAGACAGAACAGACTGTGCTATCCCTGGATTCTGTAGTAGAATCTTGATAATAGTGGGCAGAAATAATAGTTTAATACAAACAATACTATCATACAGGTTAGAGAAATTAAATTCGTACTCTACCGAGTTTCGAACCCAGGTCCGCGAGTAAATGGCACCCATCGCCTTGCCTGCACGCACCAACCCATATACCGTCACGACTAAGCACGCATCACCAAAAAATGATGGCACTGAATCGGTGTTATATAAGCTCGTACATAGCAGACACACTCGCATGACGACCTAGTAATTAATTCTCATATATATGTACACAGTCGTTCCAGATTCCTATGAAAGAAATCAAGGTATATAGGATTTTTGTATTACAAATAATTATAAATATATACCAGACAGAACAGACTGTGCTATCCCTGGATTCTGTAGTAGAATCTTGATAATAGTGGGCAGAAATAATAGTTTAATACAAACAATACTATCATACAGGTTAGAGAAATTAAATTCGTACTCTACCGAGTTTCGAACCCAGGTCCGCGAGTAAATGGCACCCATCGCCTTGCCTGCACGCACCAACCCATATACCGTCACGACTAAGCACGCATCACCAAAAAATGATGGCACTGAATCGGTGTTATATAAGCTCGTACATAGCAGACACACTCGCATGACGACCTAGTAATTAATTCTCATATATATGTACACAGTCGTTCCAGATTCCTATGAAAGAAATCAAGGTATATAGGATTTTTGTATTACAAATAATTATAAATATATACCAGACAGAACAGACTGTGCTATCCCTGGATTCTGTAGTAGAATCTTGATAATAGTGGGCAGAAATAATAGTTTAATACAAACAATACTATCATACAGGTTAGAGAAATTAAATTCGTACTCTACCGAGTTTCGAACCCAGGTCCGCGAGTAAATGGCACCCATCGCCTTGCCTGCACGCACCAACCCATATACCGTCACGACTAAGCACGCATCACCAAAAAATGATGGCACTGAATCGGTGTTATATAAGCTCGTACATAGCAGACACACTCGCATGACGACCTAGTAATTAATTCTCATATATATGTACACAGTCGTTCCAGATTCCTATGAAAGAAATCAAGGTATATAGGATTTTTGTATTACAAATAATTATAAATATATACCAGACAGAACAGACTGTGCTATCCCTGGATTCTGTAGTAGAATCTTGATAATAGTGGGCAGAAATAATAGTTTAATACAAACAATACTATCATACAGGTTAGAGAAATTAAATTCGTACTCTACCGAGTTTCGAACCCAGGTCCGCGAGTAAATGGCACCCATCGCCTTGCCTGCACGCACCAACCCATATACCGTCACGACTAAGCACGCATCACCAAAAAATGATGGCACTGAATCGGTGTTATATAAGCTCGTACATAGCAGACACACTCGCATGACGACCTAGTAATTAATTCTCATATATATGTACACAGTCGTTCCAGATTCCTATGAAAGAAATCAAGGTATATAGGATTTTTGTATTACAAATAATTATAAATATATACCAGACAGAACAGACTGTGCTATCCCTGGATTCTGTAGTAGAATCTTGATAATAGTGGGCAGAAATAATAGTTTAATACAAACAATACTATCATACAGGTTAGAGAAATTAAATTCGTACTCTACCGAGTTTCGAACCCAGGTCCGCGAATTTCTCTAACCTGTATGATAGTATTGTTTGTATTAAACTATTATTTCTGCCCACTATTATCAAGATTCTACTACAGAATCCAGGGATAGCACAGTCTGTTCTGTCTGGTATATATTTATAATTATTTGTAATACAAAAATCCTATATACCTTGATTTCTTTCATAGGAATCTGGAACGACTGTGTACATATATATGAGAATTAATTACTAGGTCGTCATGCGAGTGTGTCTGCTATGTACGAGCTTATATAACACCGATTCAGTGCCATCATTTTTTGGTGATGCGTGCTTAGTCGTGACGGTATATGGGTTGGTGCGTGCAGGCAAGGCGATGGGTGCCATTTACTCGCGGACCTGGGTTCGAAACTCGGTAGAGTACGAATTTAATTTCTCTAACCTGTATGATAGTATTGTTTGTATTAAACTATTATTTCTGCCCACTATTATCAAGATTCTACTACAGAATCCAGGGATAGCACAGTCTGTTCTGTCTGGTATATATTTATAATTATTTGTAATACAAAAATCCTATATACCTTGATTTCTTTCATAGGAATCTGGAACGACTGTGTACATATATATGAGAATTAATTACTAGGTCGTCATGCGAGTGTGTCTGCTATGTACGAGCTTATATAACACCGATTCAGTGCCATCATTTTTTGGTGATGCGTGCTTAGTCGTGACGGTATATGGGTTGGTGCGTGCAGGCAAGGCGATGGGTGCCATTTACTCGCGGACCTGGGTTCGAAACTCGGTAGAGTACGAATTTAATTTCTCTAACCTGTATGATAGTATTGTTTGTATTAAACTATATATATATATATATATATATATATATATATATATATATATATATATATATATATATATATATATATATATATATATATATATATAATACAAATCATATGGCGAATAACAGCCCTTTCAAGCGTACTGGATCCAACAAGGGATTACGTGTGTCAGGGATTAATTAAAATAGATGCAATAAAATTCACGGCAGAAATTTCCAACTCAAACCATGTTTTCCTGGACACAACAACCAGACTGGTGGAAAACAAATTACACACAGACATCTACTCGAAACCAACCGACAAACACCAGTATCTCCTCTCAACCAGCTGTCATCCAAAACACTGCATTAAGAACATTCCATATAGCCAGGCACTGAGGATACGCAGAATTTGCTCCGACGATGAAAGATTCCTAGAAAGGTCTGAAGAGCTGACTAAACATTTAATTTACCGAGGCTACGACAAAGATCTGATTGCGGAGGCAATCCAAAGGGCCAAACAAACAAACCGTGATGACCTACTCAGATATGGACAGAAAGAAAAGGTTGATAGGATACCATTTATTCTGACCTATCACCCAGACAATCCCAAAGTAGGTAAAATCATCGCAAACCACTGGCCAACCGTGCAATCGTCAGATATACTAAACCTAATACTTCCGAACAAACCTGTAGTAGCTTACCGGAGACCAAAAAACCTAAAGGACATCCTGGTCAGGGCAAAGCTAACGCCAATCGCTAGTCAAAACCAACCTAGTCAATCTGGACCCTGTGGCGATAAAAGATGCAAAACCTGTCAACATATGATAGAGACCAAGACATTCACTAGCACAGTGACTAAAGAAAAACTAAACATACATGGTCCAAACAAAACGTGCAAAACAGAGAATGTGATTTATCTCATCACCTGTAAGATCTGTGGCCTTCAGTACGTCATAGAAACTGAAAAGCTACACAAAAGGATTAACCTTCATAGATCTGATTGGATGACAGGGGGCCCCAAGTGGCCGAGTGGTCTAAAGCGCTGTCCGTTACGGATCACTGCCATCTCACCTCTGTCTGCGTGTGTTCGAGTCTAGGATTCGGCTAATGTAGATATGTGAGAAAGCTTGCCAGTAGCTTCTCGTGGGTCGGTGGTTCTTTCCGGTGAATTCCCGGTTTCTTCCTCCACCATTAATACTGGCCGCCATGAATAGCCTATCGTGTGCTGAAAAATGGCGTTAAGCCCAACAACAACAACAACTGATTGGATGACAAAAAAGCTGTACAGAAGCCCGGTCGCAGAACACTTCTCCTCCCCTGGCCACACTTTCAGTGATAGAATACTTATCGCTATTGCTAACAACCACAGCTGGAGTTCCGAAATCAGGAAGGAAAAGGAATCATACTGGATACGCCGCCTTAGAACATTGAAACCAAGCGGTCTAAACCAAGAAGACTAGAAAATGAAAACTATGCACTAGTAGAATTTAACATTTTCTAAATCTTCTTATTATCCTTCAATTTTTACTATAAGAATAACCGATATAGAATCAAATATCCGGGATATAATCTGCGTTACATAAATGTACAAAAAGTAGAAATAGATGTCGCTTTGGCTTGTAGACTTTTAGGGAATTATACACCGTTTTCAGTTTCCACAACTAGTGTATTTATAGTTTTAACACACGTGGAGACAGCCATGTACAGGTTTACAAACACAACGTTTTTGTGTTTATTTGTTTGTCGTATATATGTTTTGTATTTGCCTTTGAAAAAGACTCATTAAGAGTTGAAAGCGCTTAGGCTAGTTAGTTACTAGTTTTGTACTGTTCGTCGTCAGTTTATTGTATATATATATATATATATATATATATATATATATATATATATATATATATATATATATATATAGAGAGAGAGAGAGAGAGAGAGAGAGAGAGAGAGAGAGAGAGAGAGAGAGAGAGAGAGAGAGAGTATTTCAAGAATTCTTATAATTTCTTTGTCTTTTATTATGGGGAATATTTACATTTCGCGAAGGCTCATAGCCATTTATGTTTGCTTGTTTCGCATTTATTTAAAGGCCATAAAAGCACCAATAACTAATATCATGTGGCTATTGGATCTCCATCAGGAGTCCAATTGCCAATGGGTTTTGTTTGACTGGCTGCCTCTTTTAGTAGATCCCCTTTTTACAAGAACAAAATAGCATTCCCAATCAAAGCCTCCGTGAAAAGCGTGCTTTTTGTGAGTTTTCCATTCGCTCAATTCGACCTTGAATGACCTATCCCATCGCTGAGCTAGATGCTGCTGTTGAACAGATGTGGTGCTTTTAGTCAATACCGACAGACTGATACAAGCACAATTACTAAAACTCAGATACTTGATTTGGATTGATATATTGAGGTAGGTCAGTTTTTGTCTTAAATTCATGGCAATTATTCAGGTGTTATTTATTTAAATCATTTTTCTACTTCAAAAGATCCATGAATGATGCTTGTAGTGATTACTGATAACTGAAGATGTTTGTGTAAAAATGTTGTTTTACTCTATTAATATTTATTCTAGAAGTATATACATGGTCGGAGATCAAATACAGAATGTTGTTCTTTCACAGTAGCAGGGGGGAAAATACAAAATATTGTGTAAAAATCATTGATTGAAAATCACGCGTACATTTCTTTACCTCAGTGTGTGCTATTCTATAAACGAAATTAAGAAAGATTTCATATATTACTACATATAGTTTTTATAGTGTATAAATATGTCGAGATTTGCGCAAATATTTTAAATTTAATAAATATTTATCACGCAGAACAATTTATCTCTGCTATCATGTCAATAGTGAAATAAGTATTCATATGAAAGAATGGAACAAGTTATTTAAAGGTGCTTGATTGAGTAAAAGAAAATGTGTTAAGGACTGATCATTTCATTTTTGTGGGGGAGGGAGGCTGGGATTAATTTGACTAAATTTCAAGCAATCAAAGTAAAAAAATAACTCTGCCACTGATTTTGTGAAAGAGGAATTATATTCTACCCATACAATATATGAAAAAAGAAAACAAAATTATCCTCAGATAAAAAAAAATAAAAATGTGATTTCAAATGGGAAGCTACGGTAGCTGATTTGATCGAGCGTCTGGGTTCCTGTTTTAAGAAGACGCACTTACCACTTAGTTTAAACTTTTACATTCTGAAAAATATTATATTTTTGTATGTCCATTTATATATTTTGTCTTTATATTAAAAGAACTGACGATGTATTTTTATATTAAAAGAATTTACAAGGCTGCCAATCAAAATCTTCAATATCAAATGATGATATAAAGGAAAATCGTTTACATATATTATTATAAAGGCATTACCGATTTTTATTTTTATATAAAAAAGAATGATCGGAGATGATGTCAATTACAACTCCTTATCAGCTGCGTTAAACCAGCTTCTTTTGTAGTGTTAGATACGACAGTCATGGACGGTTTGAAATATTTTCCTGTAATAAGAGAACTCGAAAACATGAGCCGTATGTACAATTAGTGCCCATAGTTTTCGCGATATTTCACCTCTGTATCAGCTACACGTAAATATGTGAACCAAGTTGACCTTTGGTTTGAAGCCCAGCACATTATCTCCTCAGCCAGTATAATTGAAGTCAGTAACCTAACAACCTAATCCACTTGTAAGACTAACTCAAAGTCAATGTAAAACAAATTTCATATTTAGTTTTTATGTAATTGTATTAAAAAATAGGTTTTCAGTACAAGCCCTGAATCGAAAAACGCAGGAGTCGTGATGAAAAAGTATCCGATAAGAGGTTTAGATATGACTCGAGTGATAAAAACACCACCTAAACTATAACAGATGTCAGTAATTATAGGCCGTTAACACGTCTCATGCCTAGTTCCCTACAACTGAAAAAAAAAAAAAACAAACGTTTGGCACCGGTTCCGGCAATATTGTACCGGAATATAAAACCATTTAGATTCCAGTTAACTGTGCTCTTGTTTTAAGCCTAACTTTCGTATCACAGTGCTGTCTTAATGCGACCGCTATAACATTGTACAAATTACATTTCGAGTTTAACGTGCAATAAATATAACTCATCCTAACCTGCAAAAGTTTAGCTTATGGTAGCCTTGTTTGTAATGGCAAGGAGCCAGAATCGGAACGACAGATTGCTGACGGCAGAGACTATTATAAACACATTTTCCTTTCGATAAACCATTGCGGCTAATTTTGCTCGGACTAGACGCAGTCCCTAGGGCAAGCAACATAAGTTAAATAATTTTTAATACCCCTTTTTCCATTATCATCTCACAAGAAATTTAATAGTAAACCAATCGAACATGATTGAACCCTTTTGTCTGTGTGTAGTTTGAACCACCTGGTTGGTATAAGGTCTTGATAACAATAAATGCAGCTTGCTTCAAATCACTCTACTGTAACTATGTAGTTTATGTTCATTTATGCATAAGCATAGCACTTAGAGATTAGTTTCTAGAAAGAAACTGTCTTATAATAGTATAAGTGGTGTTATCTGTGCTAATCTCCTTGTTAGAGGTACCACCATTTATTTGTCACTTATTTTTCACTTTTGTTAGAAATATATATTACTCTCGTATGCTTATATTAAAAGGTATTCAGTGCATGCCTGCACATGTATTATTGTAAATACTGAATGAACATAAGAAAAACAATGGCAATAAAGATGTAAGATCGAAAATATTCCATCCTTTTGAAGATATGAATGTTCCTACAACGAAATCGGAAAAGTTTCAAATTTCAAATATATCAAATTTAAAAAGAAAGAGTAAACCATTTAATGACGTATAATTTATATTGGGAAGTCTGAAATGCAGCTCAACATCTTTATCTGAACAGCATTTATCCAGATTATCGGTTTATCCTAATCTCATATTTAGGTCTCAGTAGACAGTTTTTTGTGTGTGTGAATTGTGGTGGGACTAGGACAGTCTTAAGAAAATGAGAAAATGTTTTTACATTAATGATGCAAATAAATCCAACCAATGATTGTTTTGCAAAGCATGCTTGTTAGATTCTAAATGAAACATTCGGGTCAACTGTTTATTTATACAGTGCTAACATTACTCCAGTCCTTCTTTTTACGTTCATTTTTAATAGTAAAGAGCTGTTTTTAATATTTTCCTGTGAAAACAATCACGCATGTTTAAGCTGATTGGTGTTGGAACAAATTGGCATGTTTTTAATAACCACTGAACCATCTCGATTTCGATATATTTACCTCTGTAGGATTACGCATTTGATCTCCACTACAAGGTTGAGACGGACAGTCACCTAACAAATGAATCCATTTAAAAATTATCTCAAAGGAATTTTAAACAAATTGCTGATTTAGTTTATATGAATATAAAACGCCAGATTTATGCTTCTCAGGCTCATATCCTCTACCTTAATTAAGGTGTGTGCATGTGAGTGTGTGTCTGTATACGAAGTTCACATATGTCTCACTAACGAGCAAGCCATCGAAAATCATTTGCCGCATTTGATTAAAAAAAACTGTAAAATTATTAAGTCTTAGGCTGTCAGATATAGCTCTTTTATTGTTATTTATCATCTTTGTTCCCCAAAATTCAACGGAAAATCGATTTCTCAAAATGAAGCAGACTTGGCACAAGCGGTCTGTACAGACATCATGAGTGTTCTAGTACGTGAGAGGAAACAACAGGCCTTTTTCATTCATTATTTTCCTGTCTCAGTTTGATACGACCTAATAATAATAATAATAATAATAATAATAATAATAATAATAATAATAATAATAATAATAATAATAATAATAATTTTCACCATTTGTCGGCTTAATCCGTGTACTAGAAAGCTAGAAAAAGCGGAGACCTGCCAGGTAACACGATCTGACGACTTGCATCTGGCCCTTTACTCGTTAATCATTTTAAAGATACAACTCTTGCTGAAGCATACTTTCCATAGACTTGAACACCGTAACTTTTAACATCATAGAATTCGGACGATGCATAATAGAATTCTCATGTACATGCAGCATCATGGAATTCTGATATACATGTATCATCATGCAATTCTGATATACATGTATCATCATGGAATTCTGATATATATGCATCATCATGGAATTCAGATATACATGTATCATCATGGAATTCTGATATACATGCATCATCATAGAATTCTGATATACATGTATCATCATGCAATTCTGATATACATGTATCATCATGGAATTCTGATATATATGCATCATCATGGAATTCTGATATACATGTATCATCATGGAATTCTGATATACATGCATCATCATAGAATTCTGATATACATGTATCATCATGGAATTCTGATATACATGCATCATCATAGAATTCTGATATACATGCATCATCATGGAATTCTGATATACATGTATCATCATGGAATTCTGATATACATGCATCATCATGGAATTCTGATATACATGCATCATCATAGAATTCTGATATACATGCATCATCATAGAATTCTGATATACATGTATCATCATGGAATTCTGATATACATGCATCATCATGGAATTCTGATATACATGCATCATCATAGAATTCTGATATACATGCATCATCATAGAATTCTGATATACATGCATCATCATGGAATTCTGATATACATGCATCATCATGGAATTCTGATATACATGTATCATCATGGAATTCTGATATACATGTATCATCATGGAATTCTGATATACATGTATCATCATGGAATTCGGACGATATACGTGCATTATCGTAGAATTCGGACGATGCATCATAGAATTCTGATGTACATGCATCATCATAGAATTCTGATATACATGCATCATCATGGAATTCTGATATACATGTATCATCATGGAATTCGGACGATATACGTGCATTATCGTAGAATTCGGACGATGTACATGAAGCATCTTCCACTCCGCTTTCGATTTGATCAGTTGTCTTACTTTGCCACTAAGAAGGCTTGCGAAATTTAGAGTGGAAATACGATGTATTACAAAGAAATACGAGGTATTACAAAGAAAGTAACACATTTCCATTAAGATGAGCATTTTTTAGAACAAAAAAATATGAAAGAAAGTGCACATTGAATTTACTATAAACATTTTAAATCACAAAACACTATTGACAAAACAGTAAAAACGTGGAAATACATTTGTAGGGCAAAGAATACTAAGATTATCCGAATCTTTGCATTGTAACCTTTAAATTTAAAAAATAATAATTTGCCCACATACTAGTGTTCCAAAACTTCAACCAGGATCCTGGACATTATTTCTTTTTAGATATCTCCAATATTGTGATATATGTGAGATATGTTGGTCTCTCGCCAAATATTGTTTAAATGAGTACTTTATACAGCAGCATTTACAGAAAATATTTAATCTATGTTATAATAGAAACATAGTATATAATTTGATTTTAACAGATAGTTTCTAATATAATATTAGTGTTTCTTCTACGTCTGAACATACCTCTCAGACGGTTACCTTTCGAGAGCAAAGTGTCATAGATTTTGGACGGATTATTTTTCAAATGGCGTACTTTATACAACACAGTACCCTATATATTGAACAGTTTATGTCCAAGACTGTTTACTTTCGAGAGCAAAGTGTCGTAGGTATTGGACAGCTGATTTAAAAGACGGCACTGGACAGCTTATT
Organism: Potamilus streckersoni; assembly: GCA_016746295.1. Lineage (NCBI taxonomy): Eukaryota > Metazoa > Mollusca > Bivalvia > Unionida > Unionidae > Potamilus > Potamilus streckersoni. The sequence continues at coordinate 5,861,175 of JAEAOA010002358.1, read as the reverse complement.
TCCTAGAGCAAAGTGTCATGGGTATTGAACAGTTTATTTCCCGGACGGTTTATTTTCTAGAGCAAAGCGTCCTAGGCATTGGACCGATTTATTCTGATGGTTTACTCTCGAGAATACAGTACCCTAAGTAATGCATAGCTTATTTCCCATACGATTTACTTTCTATAGCAAATTGTTATGTGTATTGAACAACTTATTTCCCAGACGGTTTACCTTAGAAAGCAATTTGTCATAGGTATTGAACAGCCTATTTCCCGGACAATTTACTTTCGAGGGTAACTGCACTTTTGCAGCTTTTTCCCTCCGATGGTTTACCTCAGCAACCTGAGGTAGGAATTTGGCTGCTTTTTAAATGGCAGCCTTACATTCGAGATAGGCTTTATTAGGAATTTGTAGAGTATCTGGTTTTAACCGTTGATGGTTAAAATTCTTTTTTGATCGTGCTTCTTAAATATTGTACTGATTCAAAATTGCTACACACGATAATGAATCTTTTCTTGTAAATACCTACTGTATTTTATTTCTTTCTAAAAATCTAACCTCGACCAATGGCAAAAACTTTGTTGTATAGATAACCATAAACAACATTAACGTATTGAGATAATCGCAAATTTAAATATTTTAATTTCCTGATAAATATAGAACATAAATTGTTTTCTGCAACAAAATTGGCAATTTATTATATGCTCATTTTTGTCTCCGTAATACACCCACGTTCACGCCACGTGTGCCCAGTGGTGCATTAGGAATTACTTTGTACACAAATCATGTACACTAGCGTAGTAGACGCTTTTAGGAATCACGGTACTAATTCAGTCCTAAAGTAAACCTATGCAAATACCATGATATTAAAAATTCAATAAATTGGAGTGCTCATGACCAAACATATATTTATCAGTATAGATGAAACATGGAAGTAAGCTTCTGTGCAGAGGAAAGTATATGAGCCGCGGCATTTTCTGGAGCTGCATATGATTGAAACATGTGCTTTCAATTCCGCACCAGAGTCAGGTGCTAATTTTAGTAATGAGTGTTCCAAACTCAAGACTATTAAAGAACTTAAATTCCATAAATACAACAATATCCCTATTTTTATTCACTTTCAACTAGGATAAGGTCTTAAAAGATTTTTTTTCTCCTAAAAAATAACTTACATTATTAACTAGTCCTTGTCAGCCAAACCCGTATATACTCTATTTAAAGTTCACCCATTTCTAGGCTGGTTCCTATTTTTCAATACAATTAGTACCATGTGTCCATATCTTTTTTAAATTTATTTTTTAAGCAGAATCAAGGTCATGCCTGGATTACGTTATATTAAGCATATATAAATTGGTAACAAACTTTTATTTTTCCAAATGATTTAACTTTTGACCCTCATCTGGGTATGTTCTGTGTCTTAATAAGTCGTATAACTGATTTTTTGATAAAGGTTTTGTCAGTTGGGCTTTAAACACTTGACATGTTAAGTTGTATAAAGTTGTGACCAGTTTGGGTTGAATTTTATTTCCTTCAAATTACTGAATTCAAGTGATTATTTTCACTGGAAATACAAAAGTGCTCTGATAAACTTCTTGGATACAGACATTTATTGGAATTTATACTAAATTCAAAACCTTAATATTTTCTGTGGTTCAACAAGAGACTGTTGACACAGCACTTCGCTGACTACAACAGACGTCATCATCTTCAATTTCGGATTTTCATCGGGATTCGAACTTAGTTCATTCAGGACTTTTTTTTAGCAATATTATTTTTAAGTCTGAGATTTTTGGATTCAATTCATAAAACGATAAGTTCTCTTTCCAATTTTTCACCTTGTATTCTATGGAAATAAATTATTTTTTAAATTTTACATAGCTTCTTGTCTTCACTCTTTTCTGTTGCCTATTTCAAGAGCATAAACTCGATACAAATTAAGCCTTAGGTAGAATAAGAAAATGAGCTTATAATAAAAAGGTTGCTGCATTTGTATGGACAAATATGAACTTGTTTTGTCGGATTGATATACTGCAAGGTCGTGCATTATAGAAGTTTGTACATCATATAAGGATAAAAGCTCATATAAAGAAGTTTGCACATCATATAAGGACAAAAGCACCGCAAATAAAGAAGTTTGCACATCATATAAGGACGAAAGCACAGCATATAAAGAAGTTTGCACACCATATGAGGACGAAAGCGCCGTATATAAAGATGTTTACACATCATATAATAAACGTTGTCATCTTAAGACAGCTCTGGCGTTCCATACAGATGCAGTAACCTATAATTGTGTAGATGCCTTTGATGAAATAAGTCTGGTAGCCTCTATAACTTCGTTGTTATTCTTCACATGTGCAAAGTTAGAATTTACTTTCTGGGATGAAATGGACATCATCAGGAATTACTAAAGGTTTGCATTGTGTTAGTCTGGATTTGAGGCTCTTTGAATATAAATGTGCAAATACATAAAAAAAACAAACAGAAAATGCATAAATGTTCAAATGAACTATGATTGCAGCTGATGTCTAAAGTACCGAGAATAATCAAAAGGAAACTTGGTTTTGCACAGAACTGCAGAATTTACAAAATCTGTTTTGACTGGGCAAGTTGCAGTGGCACACGCTGGAAGTGAGAAAGGACCTAAGTGACAAATAAATTATACAAGCAATCAACCAGATAATTATTAGACATAATTGTACGTCTTCACTTTATTTTACCCATTGGAAACCTCTTTTATATTGGCTTGCTCGTTCGGATAGTTGAATTACTGTTCTTATGCCCTTAGGTCGATGGACTTTGATTATGGATGCAGTTCTTTTACATCAATACTTTCTTTTTAGGATGGAATATTATCACGAACAGCAAGGTATTATTAATTTCATGACCTTCCCAATATTATTCCCGTTGCATTTCACGGTTATGTCGTAATGACATTTATAACATAATGCACATTATGCACTGAGTGTTTTCCCTAATGAAAAATGGCTCTTGACATTATGTTAAAATCATGGATATGAAATTCTTTAGAATGAGGGCCGATTCATCAGATGCAACCAAGTACAATTGTTTGTCTGGATGCTTTTGAAAAAGAATAAGTTTGTCAGCCCAATATCTTTCTAGACATTTTTTTTTTTTTGGATTAGCAAATGTTGGCGAAATTTAAGGAGCTCAAGCACACTTGTCCCTCATATCCAAGCTGCCGTATTTATTCATGTTCAAAGCTCAATAGAATAGAATAGACCCAGATGCTGCTATATAATTCACTGGATGCAATCATAAGTAAAAACAACAGTTGAGACCCCATTTATCCCGTGAATGATTCCATCAATACCTCTTGGGTTTTATGCAAAACTACGTCGTGACAGAAATGATTATACGGTTGCATATCTCGCTCCACTATGTTAGAATTAGAACGGTAAACGGTATACACGTGCCAATATTGTTATCATGTACATATTTAATTTCTTGCTTTCTTCCAAGTTTATGTTTTACAAGATAGTTATTTTCATGTATAAAATGACATACTTCACGTGGTTAGGTATGGAACAAGCATTATCTCCATTTAATTACTTGTTCTTCATGCAAGCCTTAAATTTGATGGATCATTGGTTCTCGTGTTCGTTTCGCGATCAGAGGGGTGCCTGGTTCGAATCACGGCAAAGCCAAGTCGCCGTCCTGGTTGTTCAGATG